>CM042748.1:41398987-41427954 GCA_022496165.2 Catalaphyllia jardinei | reverse complement strand
GCATCTATAACCGCAGTTCAAATATGAAATATTTCATATATGCTTCACATCAAAAACTAACCCCTTACATGAATCCGTTTAATGGGACTTGGCAATCACTTCCTCTCCCAGTTTCTCTAATATTTCTTGTCTATAATCATCGAAGTCACCATCCACTTCAGTTATATCTCGATCTTCCACAACCCAAAGTTGACAAGAGGTCTCAAGTATAAGACGTGCATCGTGACTCACCAAGATCACACCTGTCATAAGAAAACAGGAAAATAGGGCTTGCGCACAGTTTATCTGAACAGCTTGCTAGCAAGGAAGCTAGCAAGGAATTGTCTGATGCCGGGTAGTAGTCAAAATAATTGGGAACACCATATTTAAATGAAGAAACAAATATTCTAAATAGAACTGAAAACGTGTTTAAAAAAAGTCCTAACTGGTTTGGTGGCTGACCAGTTGCATGTTTACAAGACGTGGAGGAGTTGAATTCGGGACCACCGAACAAACAGGTAGGCAAAGATTTAAGTTTGCATGTGACGTTGGGCAATTGGCAAGGATTTGGATTTGAGTTTCATCTGAGGTCATCACCATCTCAGTGAGTGTATGAATATCAGTCGACCAGCTGATTACTTCATAGCTTGCTACACCGTGCTGATGAGACCTAACAAGGTCGAAAGAGCTGTCCACGGTTGCAATTGTTGGCTTTCAGTTTGGACTCTGTCATGTCGTTGCCCCGTTAAGCGTTTTACGCAGTATCAGTCTTGCATCGTTGTTTGTTAAGTTTTAATGCTTTTGAATTATGACAATTTTAGTTTACTTTTACTGTAGTGTACCCAGTTAGTGCTGGTAACGCACTAAGATGTATTGAAATTTGAATAAAGGTTTTCAGCGTTTGTCTGAGGACTAAACGTTCCCAGCGTTAACAGTCCGACAGATGGTCGATTGTCACTTCCGTCCAAATGCGCTATAGCGATGTTTCTCGTTACGTCACCTACTGTCATTAATGTACCAACCAGAGGTTTATTGGCTGTTGAAACAATGCATGCTATTGTTCAGTGGCTAGCAAATTCGAATATCAAGAGAAATGTTTGTAAACAAGAAACATCGCTATTCTCTATTTTCCAATTCCCCATAATGCACTCTGTTTACCCCCCAAGTTTTGCATAAACTATTGTTGTGAAATACTCTTGGGAATATGCAGACCTCCCAAGAGCATTTCACAACAATCGTTTATGCAAAATTTGGGGGCCAACAGAGTGCATTATGGGGAATTGGAAAATAGAGAATAGCGGCTGATCTAATCTTCATAATCATTTAAGTGTAGTACAAAGAAGAATTGTTGCAAGTGTCTAACAGCTTAACACGCTCTAACCTCCAGTAAATTCATTAATGGCATCTGCGAGGGCGTCAATGGATTCGATGTCCAAATTGTTTGTGGGTTCGTCCTGTAACAGAGACAAGAAACACGTCACATCACCTCTCTCATCCCCAGCTCCCTCTTCATGACATTAGCTTTTTCTTCTGCCGAGGCTCAAAGGTGGGTTTTCAGATAGGGAGTATCTGTAGAATGACTTGAGTACAGGCGCAATTCGACTTTTGCGCATGAGTAGTATTTCAATTAAACCAAACAGAGCTTATACCTACCAACACAATGACATCCGGGTTACTAAGTGATAAATCAGCGAACGCCACACGTGACTTCTGACCACCTGAGAATGAAGCATGCGTATTAGCCTACAGTCCATAATCTCTTTAGTTAGACCCAAGATGTCTGGGTATTGCAGGTGAGGCCGAGACAAGACCACAATGTGTGTAAAGAAGAGTTGTCCCAATTTATCAAAGCTCTTGCAAACAAACAACTTGCCTGAATATTCGGCCGAGGAATACTTCACCTCGGGTGTTATCTTAAAATCTTGTTCAAGCAAACAACTTGGACGAATACTGACCAGATAAATCTTTAGTCTTGATGGTGTGAGCATGGCTGACTAATCCAAACCTTCCCAGATGCTTTCGTGCCGTCTGGTAATCCAGATTATATTTTTTCTGAAAACAGTAACAGCAACAACAATAATAGCAACCCATGTCTAAATTCTCGTAACTGGTCTTCATTCATATGTTGCAGTACAGGTAGGCCGAGAATTTGATGGAAGATCAACTTTTCCAAGGTTGAGTTTGTTCATTCTCTTAACTTTCGAGCTCGTCGTCGGCTGGTAGCAAGTGTCAAAACTAACCCCTGGACACGTTGAGACTCTCTTCATCAAAGGACAATGTAACAATAGCCTTAGTCAGGGCATAATCACTGCCTGGCACAGCTGAAGATATAGTGTCGCAACAGATAAACCTCTATGGAAATCAGAGCACTTTGGAAACAGCTAATTAGTGATGGCTTTATACTATATACACATTAGTTATATATTTTCAGTAGTGCTTGACCGGGCTTATTTACCTGAAGATACTCCACGGGTGAATCCTCCATGTTAAGCTGTGTATAAAACCCAAGACAACTCAATTAATGACTAGTTAGGACGGCAATACTGCAATAAACCGTGCAGCACGACAAATATAATACCTGGTCAGCAGAATGCTGGTTGTACGAGCCAATACGCTGTAAAAAAAGAAAGGAAATTCATTACTTGGTCATGGTTATCCGTTGAGGGGAGGGGAGGGGGGAGGGGATGGGGGAGGTAAATAGGGGATCTTTTCGCTTTCCAACAGTAAATTAATCGTAAAACTCAAACATCCTGAGCCTCTTCAAATTGATTTTCGGTTTATATGTGTATATAAAGATTGAAAATTTCCACCTTCGAGGTCCGACTTTCAATTATTTTTGAATTTTTTTTTCAAAATCTCCAGATTTGCATGTTTTGGGGGTGACAGGTCTGATACTTAGCTATCCATACAGTTATTTATCACAAACTGGTTTGTGCTGGGAAGTGTCATAAAAACCAAACCGATCAGTGTCTTGCACTCACCAGTCTGTGATTCCGTACAACATCGCCTTTGACCTGAAACAAAAGAAAAACAGAAGTTGAATTTGCTAAGAAAGATAAATTTAGGTCAACATAAAAAGAATATCCAACTCCTCACCGGTTCAAGTTCGCCAATCAAAAGCTTTAAGAATGTACTTTTGCCGACTCCATTATTTCCAACGACAGCAACTACAAGAGAACCAGATTATACACTAGACTTAACATAGTCAAAAGAACAATCATTACTAACAAAAAATGACTATATTTCAAGAACAAGTGGTTAAAATTTGAGCTTCACAGAGATGTTTACAGCATCACAGTATGATAGCAACTACATTTGGTTTGTGGCTGACACAGAGATTAGACCCAGGCTACAGTTAAATCTCCCATCACATTCTGAATCGCTAGTTTCCTTTCGTATCCGAATCTTTGTCGATGCACAAGAGGAAAGTAGATAAATAACGGTTTTAAGGAGTTATTGACTTACTTCGAGACTTCATGTCAATTCCAAAATCCAGGTCATTAAAGAGCTTTGGTTGGTTAGGATAACCAAACGTCACAGCTGTGGAGAAATACACAACCACTGACAACATATTTAACGTTTATTTAAGGTAGATGTAAAATACTCTTTTGTGGTGTTTTCAATTAGTTGTTGATTGATTGATTGATTGATTGAGTTTTGCTTTATTGTTTTATTGTTTGTTTGCTTGTGTGTTTGTTTCAAAGGACATGTCCCAGGGACATGTTACAGCAACAATTGGCCAGGACAATATATATGGGTTATTGACCAAGTGTGAGGTCAAGATGGCTGTATATTGGCCAAGTTCTTTTTTTGCGTGTTTATGGACCGAGACGAAGTCGAGGTCTATAAACTCGCAAAAAAGAACGAGGCCAATATCCAGCCATCTTGACCGAACAAACTTGGTCAATAAAGGATTTATTATATGGCTTTCAGGGGAATTTTTCTTGCGGGATACAGCGGGTAGTCCCGAGCGGGAGATATGAACTCAATAAATCGACCTTGCTCCCAATGTGTGGCTTCATAGCTCAGTTGGTAGAGCATCGCACCGGTATCGCGGAGGTCATGGGTTCGAATCCCGTTGAAGCCCTGATTTTTTTCAGGCTTCTTCTTTCCAATTGCTTAAATTGGAAAATTTACTGCGAGGATCATACTTCACTTGCATCTACAACCGCAGTTCAAATATGAATTATTTCATATACACTTTAGATAATAACACAACTTATTACATGGCTAGCTCCGTGAGCACGCCAGATGAATCAAATCCTGCACTGTGATTGACTACCCGAGAGGGCAACATGGAGCTATCTTTCCCGCTCGGGACAACCCACCGCGTCCCACAATAAAAACTTCTCTGAAAGCCATATAATAAATCTTTTCATGACCAAGCTTGTTGGATCAAGATGGCTTGATATTGGTCCATAAACACAAGAAAAAGAACTTGGCCAATATCCCGCCATCTTGACCGAACAAGCTTTGTCAATAACCCATATACAGGCAGCGTTCACACTACCGCTGAGGAATTTGAAATCGCAGCTTTATTTCCGTCTGTGGTTAGGTCTACCGTCCACATTAATCCGTCACGGATTGAAAATAAAATGCTTTCAAAAACCTGAGGAATTTGAAATCGCTGGGTATTCGCTTTTGTGTGGAAGGAAAACACTTTAAAAACAGAGCTTTACGAAAACTACAGCGTGACGATAATCACGTGATTTCACTGCCCGAGTTATCCTCAAACACTAATCCAAAATAACCTGTGATAGTGTCGTTATTAAATTTCTCAAGCGTAGCGTGAACGGAAAACATTTGATGCGTTTTCAGAGTAAAATCTTCGTTTTGAAATTGCTGTGGCATAGTGTGGACGGGTCCTCAGAAAACGCAAGTTGAAAGAACACATGTGAAAAGTACCAGCACAAATGGACTGCATCATGCTCCTGTGTGAAGATGTGCCGTCACCGCTTCATGCAACTTCCACTTGACTCTTCACTTGCATACACATTGAAGGTTGTTTTTGTTTTTTTTAATTTGCTTTTCACTTTCCTAAATGTAACATCAATCAAAAGCTAAAACAAAGTGACTTACATTTTAATCCAAGGATAGGTGGATTTAGTGGTGGCGGCAGAGGAAAGGAAAACTTTACAATGTACTCTTTGGGTTTCCTGATAAGTTCCACTGGTTGCAGATCATCCTGGAAACAGTCAAAAAAAAATCAGAAGCTCTCTCAGTGGGCAGTTTGTGCTCTCAGAGCAAATGCTGAATTAAAAATATTGTTTAAATCAAACACAAACAAAAAGCAAAAACAAAACTGCAATAGGTGGTAGCCTGCCGTCTCCCTGGGAGCGTCTCCCTGGGAGCGTCTCCCTGGGAGCTCTGGATGGGAGGACAGAGACCAAGCAGACAGATCATCAACAAACTTCTGAGGCTCTTAATCACAAGGTCACTACACTGTGCAAGTATTTCGTCATTCTGGAAGAGTCCTGGTCTGCTCACAGCTCTTACCTCTTCCATATCTCCCTTCTTGCTTCCTTTCTTGTTTTTTCTCCCTTGAGCTGCCTTTGTCTTCTCCTCCTTTAAAGTTAACATTTCCTATTGTTAGTTAAAGACCAAAGCTAACCACTGTTAAACATGTGCATGTTCAGCCAAAGCAGTTAGATGATGTTCTGTAAGTAGAAGCATTTACTCTTGTCAAACAAAGAGCTCTGAACTTAGATGATAAAGCTTTGAAATTAGCATTGTCTTGTCTAAACCATTGTACATAATGTTTGCAACCAATCAAAGTACAGTTCCATCTCACCGCTTGTTTCTTGGATGAACCAGAAGCCTTGAGATCCTTGAGTTGCTTTTGCTGAGGTAAATGACAGAGTAAAGATGTCAACTAACAGATATCAGAGCAGCACATACACTGGTCAAGTTATTTCATGTACCTGTTTATTATAAGCCTTCTCCTGTTCCTTGACTTTCTGTACATACATTTTCTTGAACTGCTCTAAAAAGGTAAACCAATGCACACTCGTGAAAATTTTGTCTTCAGTCATATTAAAAACCAACATTTTAAGTGGAATTGTTCAATCACTAACCATAATTTCCTCTGTAGTAGAAAAGCTTTTGTTGATCTGAAAAAATAGTTGGAAAAACGTTTTCAATTGAATGCAACTTTCTTTCTATATAATTACTCCCAATGATAATGTAAAAAGTGACACAAATGATTGGATTTATTATTCCCATTACAATCTGTAGGTATTAAGTTTAACATACCTAAATGAATGATGTCCGTACAAACACTGTCCAAAAAGTATTGATCATGAGATACAACTAACAGCGTCTTCTTCCAGTTTTGAAGGTAACTGAAATAAAATATTCATGTACATTCAGAAGAAAATCCAGACAACTGTGTACCATTAAACAAAAAGTGTAATAGAAAAAAAGGAATAAACAAACTAGAAAAAACACATGCACCTATAGCCTGAATCTAAGCCATAATATTCTGTGTTTTTCTCGAGTTTTAGTAGAATTTAGTAGAAGTTAAATTCTCTTTGCTCATGCCATCATTACACCAACAGCTCATGCTAGTTTTGAGTTTTAGTATAAATCTTCTGGTGTTTTATCAAGAACGCTATTCTCTGATTGGCTATGCTACCCACTATCCACGCTACCCACAATCATTCATATCTTCACATCATTCTCTGAAGTTCAAATATATCAACTTTCATATATCAACTTGTATTCTTCACTTGCCTTGATTTCCACCACTTTCTGGAGTCCAGCCTACATTCCTCCCCAAGGGGAAGAGGGCAGGCTCCCTTCCCGACCAGCGGCTGGTAATCACACCTACCGGTAATTCTTCACCTTCTACAGGAATATTATAAACTCACAATGTGGCCAGCTCCCAGTTGGCTTGATAGCTCGGTCAATAGACCAGAATCGTAGAGGTCATGGATTTGAATCCCGTTCAGGCCTGGTTTTTTTCAGGCTTTAATTTCACAAATACTTAAGTTGTGTGCATAATGATCAATCATATCTTCATGTTATTCTTTGCTGTTCAAACATATGAATTTTGATGTATCCACATGTAGTATCTATTGGGATAGATAATGAGTAGCTTAGCAGTGTGTTCTTGATAGCAAGATAATGGCCACTCCTTGGCATTTTCGAAGTGTCTGTGACTAGGGCTGTGCCCTTGTCATCTATCACCCGATAGAAATCTTGAGTTCATAATCTAATTGTTTAATAGAAACACAATTTTTAACCACTCACTGTGCATATTTTTTTAGAGCTGTTTTCTAAAACTCAATAGAAGCGCAAACCTGGTATGAATTGTTATCACAGAAACTCTATTATAATAGTTAAAAAAGCAAAGAGAAATTCTATAAGAAAAGCTACTTTTTTTCTTATTTTTTTTCTTACAGTGTTTTTCCTTCACAAATAAAGCAGCCTACTGGTAAGCCCTTTATTACACTGTGATAAAACATGACAGGCATTTGAGAACACTTGAGAAATATACAAAGCACGAGCCGAAGGTGAGTATTTTCTACATTCCTTAAATGTTTCAAATGTCTGGAGTGTTTTATCATAGAGTAATACACAGCTTAGGCTTCTTTATTTACTTTATGAAATAGATTTTACACTTGCAGAACAATATAACACCCTTTTCTGTTTTATACTCTGATAAAACATAGGTTTTGGACCACTCAGAGCGCCAGCAGGGTCCTATCTATGTTATGAAAAGAAAGGGAAAACATTTTCTGTTTCTCTCAGGAAACACAAGCAGAAGTTTGAAAGTCGGAGAAATGAGAAAACAAGCGGCAAGTGAATGTTTCTACAGCTTTTTCAAGTTCTCCCAAATTTCCATGAGTAAAAGCTATGTAAAGCAGTCAGCACAAACAAGTATTGCCATCACCTTAAACACTACACTGACAGTTCTAATTAATTATGTGTCTGTAAACAGATATAACAGTCTACTACCATCATTTCATAGATAATATTATCTTAAACCAAAGTTGAAAAACATACTTATCGAGCCAAATGACAGCATTCAAATCCAAATGGTTTGTAGGTTCATCCAACATAAGCAAAGTTGGTTCCATAAACAGAGCTCTGAAAATAGACAATCAAATTACATGTAAAAGGTTATCTTACAGACAGCCCAAAACTGTGGGTACATTAAAATCTTTGTCAGGTCTCAAAACATGTCTTCTTTGTGCAAAGCAAATAAAATAAATTTGCCATACAATTGCCATTGCCTTGAGCCACCAGTGGTGATTTAAAATGTACCAGGGCCCCTTCAAATTTCACAAATAGCAAGTAGTTTAATTGGACTACAAGTACCTTCCCTTAATTCTTTTCTTCAACTCTAACTTCATAGACTTGTAAATGAGTGAATTTTAGTTCTGAAGTGGAAAATTCTTATTGAATTTTAAAATACTTACTTCAAGGCAAGTCACAATTTGAATATTGGAATATGACGTCACTGTGACATCATAATTAGGCGTGGTAAGGTGTGTGGGGCTTCTTTGTACAGAGATGATCATTGTGTGTAAATTTCATGACCCTAGCATTATTGGTTCCAGAGATACAGAGAGGGGGGGGGTCCGAGCAGCCCCCCCCCTTCCCAGTCACAGATTGACCCAAAAAACCCAGTCTGAATAGGGTTAATGTAACTGGTTTGTACTAGCCAGCACTTTGCTTGCGAATGGCGATGGGCCAAATTTAATTCCACCAAAGTTTGCTTGTCCTATATTATGTTTTTCCTTATCAAGCTTTTTGGCACTTCCATATATAAATATTTCTAGTAAGAAGCAAATAGTCAATATTCTTCCATTTAGCAACTTTTTCATCACAAAATGTAACTAGTCTAGAAAGGAAATTGTAGACAGCTTTCAATATTGATTTCAGCCATTCATATTTGTGAATTTGGTAGTTGCCAGTCCTCATGAGACACAGCCATATAATAATTTAGAGGAAATTAAGGCCCATGTTATTTGCTTGAGCTTGCTTGGCTAAACTCTGTAGGTACATGTATTTAAATGGCAAATTTCTGCCAGCAGATTCTTAAACTACTAGGTTCTTATACACTGGTTTTTACTGTGGTTTATTTTTTGCCCTGGTTACAGTGTAAGTTGTGTAACAAACTCAACTGGGGCCCACCCAATGTTTTTCTGCCAATCATAAGACGAGTTCAGGAAAAAATAATTGGAGTTCATTCAGTTTGGATCAATCACAAATGAGGGACTTACAGTGAAAAGTTGTTTAATATTTCCATCAACGAAGAGACAACTAAATATTTACTGAAAGGCACCACAAATTTTTCAAGACTAAAATAGACCAAATGAAAATACATTTAAATCCAGTGATGGCCTGACTGAAGATAAAACAGACTCAACCTAAAATTGACTAATTTACAAATAGTATGTTTACTGAAGGACCCAATGGTCACTCGATGGTCATGAATGTTGTACATGTAGTTTGAGGGGTTGACGGCCTTACATTGCAATGTAAAATATATTTTATATTCAGGACAACTGCAATGTTGAAGACAAAATGGACTAAATATCAGTATTTGGACTCAGCAATACTGAAACAAGGGACTAAATAATATAAATAACTTCATGTTGATCACTGAACTGTTAGAATGGATTGCCAGCAGTTGCGATGGTTGACGAAACAGACTTTCATGACCAGCAACAGTTTTGAAGGCCAATAAGTCTTTACAACCTGTAACATTAATTCAAACAGGATTATTCTCTCTCTTACTACTTATTACAGTGCATTAAGTATAGGTTATAATATGGTTTTTAATTCAACTTAGAATAATTTTGCACAAGCGAGTTTTCAAAAAGCTATGATTGCATGAGCTACTTCAGAGAGTGCAATTTCGGGTTTTTGAAAAACTCACAAGTGCAACATTTTGTTTTCATTCCATGAATAAAATTGTGTTGGCCATCATTTGGTAAATATATTTGTGTTTACTCTCTGTTGCACTGGACATTCTCTGTATTTATTGCGTTCGTCAAAGAATGCTTTCATGATGCAGTCGAAATCGACATTCTTGGAATTTTTTCGACGTGTATTCATCGTTACAAATTTGCCCCCCCCACGAAAAATTCTTCAGGGGCAAATTCTTCAGATGCAAATGACGTCACTGCAATCGACCATGTGCTTTGTCTGTCTCACGTTTTCTTTCACATGTCGGCCTGCTTGTTATTATAACTATGGTCACAGCCAGTAAACTGGTACCGTAACTGAGACACGATAATACATGTGACGAACATGTGAGCACGTGAGTAGGCAATGTAGACTTTGGAGTTTCTTTCCATGTGCTCTCGATCGCAGCCAGAGGTAGCGTTGGATACTTTTTACGTGGAATTTTGGGGCCAAGTAGTATTATATTCAATAGTATGATGTTCTTTAAGCGTTCGTTCGGGCTCAAAAAGAGATTGTTTATTTTATATGTACACAAACACGATCGCCTAGGCTTTGGGATGTTAACCGTGGAAACAGCTGTAATTCCCAGGGAACAGAAATGTAAATACTGTGTACTTTGTTAATCAGGCCAGGGGAAGTACTCGAATCAGTTGCACGGTCGGCACAGAGTTTGTTTAGGATGAACGAGCACCCGATTGCAAATGTTTACTTATATTTGAGCTTCCTGCCTAGAATAGTGTTCGTAAAAAATATACTTTTACAAATTAGCTTTTGCCCTTGAAAATTACAAGTTAATGTGAGAATATTTAGCACGAAATCTCAAGGTTGATGTAAATATTTTAGTCCTATTCAGGTCTGAATCCTATTAAACTGAGTCCTATTAAACTTGTGAGTCTAGGGAAACTGGGCCATCACGCAACATAGTTTGTACCGGGACCTCTTCAATCAGAATGGCATGGACTTTGTCGCTGAAATATCTTTCTGTAATACCCCGGTTGTTGATGAAAAAAAGTTGGGTTTTAGAGGTTGAAAGTCAGCTAGGGAAATCATTTAAGGTATCTGTATAAAAGTTTATACGGCGTCGAACGCACTCTCATAATCTTTGATTACTACTAGTTCCTTGAGTAAAACTGTGTTTAGTAATGCCGTTTTGTTGTCAAAATTCTTGGCTGGTCATTTGGTAAATATAATTTGTGTTTACTATCTATCGTTCTGGATGTTCCCAGCAGTCATTTGGGAAATATAATTGTGTTTAGTATGTTTTGATTTCAACCTTCAAAACTCTTCCAGGCTGCCATTCAGGAATTAAAACAAATTTGCGTTGAGTTTGTCTTAAGCACTCGAGGCCCACATTTACAAATATATTTAAATGCATTTTTAGGACTGGTTTTCAACATTTTTGGGCCATCACTCAGCAAATATTTACTTTTATTTTTTTCTCAAGCACCTAAGCGGCCCGGAATCCTAAATCCTCCAATTTGATTGGCTAATCATGCGCTTGTGACTGGTCCAGCTTTTTACGATACGGCCCATGGGCCACTTTTTTTCCACACTGCACATAAAGTTCGCTCCTAAAAGTTAGCGGTAATCGTCAATCGTTTGCCTGTTTTACACTTCCATCGACGAAAAGTCAATGCAGGTTTATCGCTGTTCACTTTAAAATGGCAAGGAAAGTCATGGTAAGTAAATTCAATTGAGTGTTTTGAAGTTGTGAGAGTTTGCTTGATTGTTTGCAGCCATGGCGCTGTAATGGCAGGGAATCTGTGTTTCTCTCGCCATAAAATTTGAGTCAATTTCAGTCGAGTTTACCTCTGATCATTGTTGTATTTAGGAGAATTTCTGTGGAATACACTTAACAAATTTCCTCGCTTTCTGCTGTTCAATTTACAATAGAAAAGTCTGATTTCAAGTGATTTTAATGGGAATGACTGACCGAAATTGTTTTGTAGTAAAACTTCAAACTTTGCACAAAATTTCACACTGGAAAAACAATATTGGAGAACTTAACAGGTGACATACACAGCAAATGCAACCAACATAAAGTAGATGGAAAAATAATTGTTCTTTAATACATCTTTCCTTGTCTAGTATCTGAGTTACTTGTTCGTTTCTGAAAGATTTTTTACAAATTGTTAGTAAATGGCACGCCAACGAACCGATTTGAAATCGGCTGCACAACCAATTTACTGCAGGAAAAAAATAAACATGTTATTTGCCAGCTTAGGGTTGGTCTGTATGGTGAAAAACTGTGACCTCCAGCTTAAAAATGTTGCCCTCGGTCAGAGTTTTTCACCATATGGACCTCCCAGCCGGCAAATAACATATAATTCAGGGCTCGACTTTACAAAAAAACCTTGGGGCCAGCTGGCTCCTAAGTTTTAAAATTTGTCTCCAGCACAAATTTTTTGGTTGCCAAAAATTGTCGGCCCTTTGGGCCAAAAGATTTTACTTGAAATTTCCTGCAGTAAAAACTGTCAACACCGCCTTCTCTTATCACTTCTCTTATCGCTTATCTCGATCACTTTGCCTAGACTTCTTCAGCGTGAAGGAAAAGTAAAGATGGAAAACTATACGCAAAAAGAAACCCCTTAATGTTGCATTGTACCCTGACCCCAGAGGTTTTTCATGATTTTTCTCCGCATGAGACAAGAGGCTCTGGTTCTCTCATCTCATGCAGAAAAAAATCAAGAAAAAAGCTGGGACCAGGGTAGTTACATTGCTTTGTTTCATTATTTTCATTGACCTGTTATAAAAAATGTTTATTGCAGGAAGAAAATGTTATAGTTCTAATATTCAGGTTTCCTTGTTCAATGGCAACTATAACAATAATAGAGCCTTTATTTAAAGGCTAATAAACTTGTGGCCCTTATAAAATACACAACAATTTACAATCTAATAAATATTGTAAGCTAAGATATAAATACATTTGTTAAATAATAAAATGATGCAAACATGGTTGTTCCTTAAAAATCTTGGCAAACAAGTTCTTTTTAAAACATGCTACAGAACCTAGTTTCCTAATTTCAATTGGTGTACTGTTCCACAGTCTTGTTGCTGAAACAGCGAAAGAGAGTCCTCCCTCTGATTCTCTTCTCTATTTAGGACAAACAGCATTAATGCTTGAATATCTAGTGTTGCGGGAATGCCGCTTATTATTGGTTTGGTTTGCATGCCGCAATTCCATGTGCGTGTGTGTGAAGCTATATTAAATTTCAATTTGTAACCAGTGGGAATTGGAAGAGTTCAAAATGACACACAAGCTTGTATTCAATTGTTCATGAGAAAGCTGCGGCAAAAATACAGACGCTACATGCACTCAGTTTCTTTTCAATAATAATTTGAGCTTTAGTGAATTAAATAAACTCAATATTGTGAAGTATATATGAAATAATGCATATTTGTACAGCGGTCGTAGATGAAAGTGAAGAGTGATCATCGCAGTAAATTTTCCAATTTAAGCAAATGGAAAGAAGTTAGCCTAAAAAAAATCAGGGCTTCAATGGGATTGGAACCCATGACCTCCGTGAATACTGATGCAATACTCTACCAACTGAGCTATGAAACCACACATTGAGGGTCAATTTATTGATGAGTTCATATCTTCCTGTGCAGTGAAATGATGTGAAGTATATATGAAATAATTTTTAACTCAATGTTCTTTTCCTACAACATACCGCTGTAAAGGGTAAACGAAGGTTATTATTTTCTTAAATAAATGGTAAAGAATTTTTTTGCAAAAATCTCATTTTAGGAACAAATGTCACTTCTGGAATACGAAACTGATAAGAAATTACACTTTACATTCCTCATGGTTTACAACTAACATTCATTCATTCCGTCATGGATCTTAGGAAATGAAAAACTAACTAAAAATAAAGTAATAACTTGAGATCATGGGGACCAGACTGATGACCAGAAGTGAAAAGTTAGTTGCCAGCGGACCAAATCCAGTCGCATTGGCGACCCCACAGGTTGCAATGTCGAGCCCTGTATATGCCTTTTCAGTGGAGGAGATGAACAACATTTCGCCGTAAATTCCCAGTCAGATTAGACCCTCATTTGTGATTGGTGTGAAAGGAATGGTCTCTGATTCTTTTGCTATGAACTCATCTTGTGATTGGCAGAAACACATTGGGGAGGGGGCGGTGAGTTTGTTACACTGTAATACCTTGCAAGAGAAACTCTCATCCTCCATCCTCCAGAAAAATGACTAACCGGTCTCTGTTGCATTTCTTTGGTAAATCCCAGACCCTCGATAAAAAAACTTTACATCTTAAACATAAAATTAAATATATTTACATACATAAAAACAGACAAATGCAAAACCTTCTCCAAAAGTATTCTCTACATCTATTAATTTCTTATCTGTTTTTCCACTTTTGTTTGATGAGCCTGTAGGAAAAACTACATGTACCAGTATGTGTTATTGCACAAGGTTGAAATATGATGTGATAAGCAGGGTTTACCCAGTACTAACTAGTAAGATATTAACAAAGAGTGTGTTCTTCACAGGAAAATCTCAAAGTGAGACCTTGATGCATTGACCAGGCAATATCAGCAAACTTAATGTGGTAAAGCCAAGGTTTGAGATTTTCCCTTACAGACTGAACACTCGAAGTTAAAACAGTAAGTTGTATACTGTATTGCTTTTTGCTTTGTTTTTGCAGGCCTGTATTTGACCTGTGAGCACTTTACCAAAGACTAATGCCCTAGATTTAGCAAGATGTTGCCTAAGATCATTGTTATGTTCTTTTTTCTTTCTTCTACCTCAATAGTGTGAATAAAGGTGGTTGTTGTTGTTGTTGTTGTTGTCAATCAGAACCTGTGTTACATCGGTTACAAACACAAGCAATATTATGAAACAAGTTATTTTGTTTAACACCAGACTATTATGTAAATCATGTGACTTACTGCCAAGATCCTGCGGACTCGCGATTCTGCAGAAGCTGCACCAATAGCCTCTAATTCTACATACACCTAAAATATCATTACTATTATCAAAATTATGTAGTACATATACATGTAAGAAACTTGTACAGAAAGAAATAGAATATTCCTCTAGACAAAGGATGTTAGAATTGAATAATCCACTTGCACCTCCTTTAGTTTCTCAGTTGCTGTCTCATCTCCATTTTCACTTAATGCAACAAGGCGTGCCTCCTGCAATAAATGAATAGAATAAATTACATGTCACTATCAATGCAAGACTGGACAATTAAGTTCATTAATCCATTTGTTGATGCCAACCTCTTCCAGCAATTGAAGTCTTTTCTTGTCTGCTTTTAACACCACATCAAAAGCAGGTGCTTCACTGGCCTCCACATCTGATAAATACATTTAAACAGTTACATGTATGAATCAGGCTAGCCAAATAACTATCACCTACACTGTGATAAATACTGCTTTCTCAGTGAAATCTCCAGCACAGACAAAATATGATTCTTGGTAATTATATTTTAAATTGAAACTACTTGAACCAGCCACTTGGAACAATTCAACCAGTCAGAACATTATTTGGGAACAAAGGATTGTCACCTTTCATGTATATAGACCAAAGATGTTGAAGTACATGTATATACAAATCATAGCTTAACAAAAATATTTGAAACCCAACAAAGTTGAGGAGGGTTGGTAGCCTACAGTGCAGGGGTATTTCGGACGTGCGAGTGTACATTTTCGTATTAGGCTGCCATCTTGGATTTGGTAACTGTGGAGAATTGGGGCAAGGAAATATTTCCTGAGGGAGGAGGCGTTAAGTTTAGAAAATGGGCTCCTCTGCACCAATCCTCCTCTACCAGTCAAGCATCCAAGATGGCAGCAACGAAAACCTGATATACTCTTTAGCGTTCCACTCCAAAATAACGCCTGCACTGCAGGCTAGAGAAGACCTCTCAGGAAAATCTTTCATTGTTTGATTGTTCAGTGAAGTATGTAACATTCTACTGTTGACATCCAGTCAAGTCAAATTCACAAGTGGCCTGGTTCATAGGAGTCCTATGATATATTTTTTCTAAAAACAGGAAAATCAAACTAGGAAAACTATGGACTCTATTTTTCCTTCTTGTTAAACCGAAATAAAAGAAAAAGAATCCCATAAATTATGCCATGAATTTCATGCACAGTAAGCATGGACTGAAACAATGGGAATAGTAGACAATTTCTAGGTATATGTAAATTTGAAGCACTGATTATTTTTACTAAATCAATACCTTGTTCACAAAGAAGGACATCAATATTTGGTGGAATTGCAAGTTTTCTGGCAGCTATATGTGTGAGAAGAGTTGTTTTGCCCATTCTAAGGAAAAATGTAGTTCAACAAATCACATTTATTTCAATTTAACACAATCTAAATTTTTAAAACCTGGTAGAATCACAGCATTACAAATTTAAAAGTAGAAACCTTGCGTTTCACAACATTATGTACATGTACATTGTATTATTGCAAGAATCGTAAATGGTAAATCTCAGGCTTTGCAAACAAGTGAGGGACTTTCGCAGCATTACAAAAGAAATCAAGACTTGCAGTCGGGATTAAAAAATTAGACAAGACAGTGTAACCAATAGAAATTTGGCTAAGATTCTGTCAGACTTGTACTTTTTTGAAATTCCACTGCTGTAAAGTGAGGAAACATTACTGAGATGAACCAACATGTTTAAATAAAGTCATCTATATGATCCATCCATTTACTGTGTTTCTTTTCTTACCCATTTGGTCCTACTAAACCATAACGCCGACCAGCAGTGATATTAAGATTTGCATTTACAAAAAGATCTTTTCCACGGGCAGAGATATTGAACTTTTCTACCTATAATAATCAAACAGCCAAAGCAAATTCAATACCGCAAAAAATGAAAATATAATTTTATAACAATTTGTAACTCTTTTTAGATAATAAGATACATTGGACTATAACTCCAGAAAAAAATTCCCCACCCACGAAAGAAAGCATGCTGAAAATTCTTGCAGGAGGGTATATATGGGAGAGGAGGCAAGGACCTTGAAGATCCAGGCAGGAGGGAGATTATATTTGCTCTTGACTAGTCATATCTTGCTACACAGCAATCAGTTACTTTTATTATTACCTTAATATCCAATGCATTTTCCAGAACAGCAGTTTTTGTAGAGGATTCTTGTTGTGATACAGAAAATTGAGAGCCAGCCACTTCTTGTGTTTCACTTTCAAATTTTGCCTTTGAAAAAGGGAAGGAAAAAGCCATGATGATATCGATCAAAATCTATTATAATTTATTAATAAAAATGACTTACAAAGAAAAGTGTGATACAAAATATACACAGAAAAAAGAAAGTGAAGAAAACACCGAGATCATAATGCTTTACATACCACTTGCTGTATTAATAGTTGTAAAGCTAAAAAACTACAATGATAATTATTAAATTTATTAAAATGTCAAAGCGAATAAATCAAATAACATAATTCCATTACAACAAACAATTTGTATGTAGAAGGCAGTAGTACCTTCTTTTTCAGCTTCCTTTTCTCTTTTTTGCTAAGCTGCTGTGTATCCACTGTATCCTCTGTTTCAGGAAACACATCAGACAATATTTGTAAGAAAGCTTTCAATGTTATATGACGTGTCACAATAACGATATTGTTTAAAACACTAACAATGTAGTTTAAGGAATTTTTCCTACACAAGTCGATACACATCCCTCTCTCTGAATAAATCTATTAAGTAATAAGATACCATACCAATGAGCCTTTTTCCCTGGTGCTTTGCCTTGTTGTGGCAGGGACGCTTGCGTGCCCTAGTTGTGACCCCCAGGAGCCCTGTGCTCCTAGCAGGTTCAACCAGATTGGTCTGCAAGAGAGGGGCCAGGCAAACCAGCACCCTGGTCCTCCAGGCTGGGGGTTGGGCGTGAGGCCAGCTTTCTCACCCCAGGAAATAAGTCTAGCTATGTAAATACCAACAAGAAAACTACAAGGGATTCCTTATTTGAGAGAGGAAGGAACTTCAGTTAGAAGGATGAAGTCAAGCTTGAGGTATATAGGAATCACCGGACAGAAATGCCTTTCTATTTCCAGAGATACAGCAAGGGGGAATGAAGAAGAGGCAGGCAGAGAAACACCTGGTGCCCAGACCTCCTGGCAGACACCAAGAGGATTGGAATCACCTGAAACCAACTGGAAGCAAAGGCACAGGATAGGAAGCTCTAGAGGTCTCTTGTCGGTGGCCTATACACTGGGAGGGGTGAAAGGCTTAAGTAAGAAAAATAAGTAAAAAACACCAATGAGCCAATCAGAATGGATGAAAAACACAGGTTGGTCATGTTTTTCATCCATTCATTGATAGACCCTTGAGATAATGGGTAAACTGGCATGTAATTAATACAATTCACAAGTTAGCTATGGGTGTTAAGATCAAGGCTACAGGTGATTTAAAACTTAATGACAGCCCTGGGTAACAACTTACTAAGAAAAAAACCAACAGATCACCGTCTAAGAGTCACCAAACTTAGCAAACTGTTTGGCCATCTGATGTAACAGAGAATTAACCCTGCAGTGTAAATTTTAGTGCTAATTTAACCCATGAATAACCCACTGGGCGTTAGCCCTAGTAAAGGGAATCAGGGAACCACACGAGGTGAAGAAAAAATCTTTTGACCTCGGTGGGAATCGAACCCACGACCTCCGGAACAGATCTACCGTTACTCTGCCGACTGAGCTACGAGGTCGGACAGAGAAAGTCAGGGTCGATTTAGATGGTGAATCGCGGCGAAGAGAAAGTATGGGTACATATAAATGTTGTGCCGCGTAGCACTATGAACACAGTTAACTGTTGGCATGCTGTATCAGTCAACAGACAGTTGAAGGCTTCAGTGGAAAAAGGGCGTTAGGTTTTTTACTCAAAAGTGAACTTTGTCAAAAACGTTCCAAATTTCGCATGCAGTTTTGTTTACGTGTGTCAAACAATGTTCTGCATTTTTCCCCCCCAAAGTTTGCATCGTTTTTGAGGTATTACATATGCAAAAAACCCTGTATTTGCTTTCACGTCAGCATGTGACCGCAAAGACGGTAGTTTCACTTCAAATCCTGCAAAATATTGATCTGTTGCAATGTGCAACCTTAAAAAATGTTGATTTCAGGTAAAAACCGTTAAAATTTTGATTTCACATTAAGGTGCGACCGCAAAGACGTTAATTTCACTCAAATTACAGCCAAATGTTAATTTTACGCAATGCGCAAGCATAGACAATGTTGATTTCAGGTCATTTACAGACAGTTAAAATTTTGATTTCACATCATCAGCGTTCAGGTTTAGGGTTATTGCTTAGGGTTAGCACTAGCGTTAGCGGTTATGGGTTGAGGTTACAGTTAACGTTCAGGGTTATTGCTTAGGGTTAGGGCTAAGGACTCAGCTCAGAAACGTCGACTTCAGGTCTAAATAGGTTAAAATGTTGATTTCATGTTAAGGCCTGACGGCAAGGCTGTTGATTTCACATGAAAACAAGCAAAATCTTCATTTCATGCAGTGCGTAAGCTCAAAAACCTCGACTTCAGGTCAAAATAGGTTAGAATGTTGATTTCATGTTAAGGCATGACGGCAAGACTGTTGATTTCACATAAAAACAAGCAAGATCTTCATTTCACGCAGCGTGTAAGCTCAAAAACATCGACTTCAGGTCAAAATAGGTTAGAATGTTGATTTCATGTCAAGGCCTGACGGTGAAGCTGTTGATTTCACTTAAAAACGAGCAAAATCTTCATTTCACGCAGCGTATAAGCTCAAAAACCTCCACTTCAGGTCAAAATAGCTTAAAATGTTGATTTCACATTAAGGTCTGATGGCAAGGCTTTTGATTTCAGTTAAAAACAACCAAAATCTTTATTTCAATCAGCGCGTAACCTTAAAAACCTAGACTTCAGGTCAAAATGGGTTAGAATGTTGATTTCACGTCAAGGCCTGACGGCGAAGCTGTTGATTTCACTTAAAAACAAGCAAAAATCTTCATTTCATGCAGCGCGTAAGCTCAAAAACCTCGACTGCAGGTCAAAATAGCTTAAAATGTTGATTTCACGTTAAGGCCTGACGGCAAGGCTCTTGAATTCACTTAAAAACAAGAAAAATCTTCATTTGACACAGCGCATAAGCTCAAAAACGTCTACTTCAAGGCATGAGAGCGATCTCACTTAGAGAACAACAAAATATTAACTTCCTGCAACGTATAAGCCTGACAGGTTAACAGATTAACCCTACTGTGCAATGTACAGGTCTCCATACCTCTACATGGCCACTGATCCCAGAAAATTAACACTACAAATCATGCCGATTTGAAATGAAATCAACGCAACCTGGATCACAGATCCATGTTTCAATCGATCTCGTCTTGTTGGCCATTATTATGTTGAAATAAAAAAGGAAAAACCAAGCTCTGAAATTAGTTTAAGTGTAAGTCAATAAATTTTGCCCGTCTCTTGTCTTGTCTTGTCCTGCAGAACGTGATCGCAATGCATGCCGGGAAGGTTCTTTTACACCTTGTGCGTGGGTAAACATGGCCGACGATACAAGACAAATTTTAGAAGTCTAAAAGCACTTCTCACTTTCCAAACTTTGATGCTAGCAACGCTTGGCAAATGGGCCACAACTCACAACAGGGTTTTTTTCTTGGGCAAGAACTGCTCTTGGACTTTCCTGCCTGGATGGACCTGACTTCGAACGCCGATAAGTGGCTTATCAGTTGCGTTGGAAGTCACAGAACACATTTTGCTTCTTTAAAATGTGTTGGCAATTTATGGGTTTATCAAGGCTTTATGATGCCTCTCAACCACCAGGCAGGCTACAAGGTACTTAAAAACAATGCTTAAGATATTAGTCGAAAGAGCTGTAATGCATCACTTCTCTCTGCTTTGATGCTCAATCGAAACTCGCGTGCTGTGTGTTTTCGTCACAATAGCCTGTATAAAAAAATATCCCCACATTCCAGCTCGAAACGCAATTTCTTTAAATAGAAATCTTGATTTTTCAAAAAACTAAAGGAACAGAACGGAAAAAAAAATTGAGCGACCTCGTATCGAACCAGTGTCTCGGCAAAACAAATTCGAATCTGGCACATTCAGCGCCTTACCCGCTTGTGCTAACGAAACAGTAGTAAGAGAATGAAGCTATTATAGTGACTTCATTGCTTAGCGAAACAAAAGGTTTGTTTTGTTTTTCATTCAACGAAAGGTCCCCAGAGAATGCCCTTGGAAAAATGTGTTTTTTCACATATGTAATATTTCAAAAAGGAAGCAAACTTCAGGGGAAAAACATGTGGCTAAATGTAATTTAGGCAAAGTTAAACTCGAGTGAGTTGGCTTGCGGTTGTCACCTATTGCAGTACATGACATGCGGGGCGGCCCCTTGGGGAATTACAGGGCCGTTTGGGGGATTTCTAGCTAGTCTGTACTGCATTCTTGCTTTGCTTGCTGATCATAGCGGATCATTTGTACTGTCTTGCGAATCGTTGCGGATTCAAGCTCCCTCACCTCCCCCCCTACCAGGGGGCTGGTGGTTTCATGAGTATTTTTCAGGTAGGTATTCTTTCGGGTAAGTATCTCCACTGAATCTTTTCAGTGTGACAGTGCTGGTTAGTGGCCGCTTTTAGGGTGGATCCCGCTTCCAGGGTTGCCATGGATTGACCAATATAGTGGTGGAACACGCAAAAAGCTCCATGAGTAATGCAAAAACAAGGCGACGGTAAGTCCGTGGTTCATAACAAGCCTGAATATGCTGATCTGCAAATGTTATGATGGAAATTTTACTGATTTTATACACGAGTCCTTATCATATTCACAAAACTGTCCTGATAGCTAAAAACAAATAAATCGCAGTCAGTCTCACAGAGAATACCTGAGTGGAGAGAACCTGATAGAATGTCTGAATATTGAGAGAGAAAACAAACAAGTAGAGGTCTGCTTGCTTGAGTAAAATGTCAACAAAGAAATGCTCGCACAAGCGTGACCCTTTTAGTCTTTCCCAAGCCTCGTGAATCAGTTTCTTTGCAAAAATCCTGCTATGTTGCTGGTTCCATTACTTCTCAGTCCTTTCCCAATTTTCTAAACCTTTCTGAAAGCTGCCGGGAGAAAGCCGTCTTCATCCAGTGCCATAACACTTCCCCTCCACTCGAAGTTCCATCAAACGGCACTGAAGTTAACACCAAAAGGTCTCCATTACACACAAATTGACACTTTACGAGAACCCTGTATCACTGATCTTTGGTTCTGAGAAGTTTTAGGGCAAAGCCAAAATTGATTGAGGACGATGCAAACGGATTTGTGAAAGCTCTATCCAAATTCTCGCATCTTTGAATTCTTGACCTCCTAACCAAAAATCAATCTCTTGTGCTGCGCAAAAACATGATTGTGTTACTTTAAGTCGCGGATTGCACCACAAAACAGAAAAGCCCTTAATTTCTTTAGTCACGTGTATGACCATAGTAAATACAAAGATAACTATTTTACCTGTTTGCTCTGTTACAGGGCCTTCTTCAGGCGGGTTATAATTCATAACAACAGCCTCTTTGTCTTCTTCGCCATCATCATTCCCTGTACCAGTATCGTCATCATTCATGTTGCCATTTTCTTTTTCAGCCGCTGAGGCAGCGTGTAAATCATCTGAGTCTAAGTTTAACTTTGATAGATTGCATTCTTCTTCTTCTCCCTGTTCAGCCGCCTCTACTGCAGCCGCAAGATCAAGTTTTTTCTTACTCTGTGTGTTTTTTTGCCCTTTCTTTTTCACCATTTCGATATCCTATATAGTCGTTTTTCCTCAATATTGTCTGTCTCCCTTAAGTGCGACTTCAGCGTTCTATGAACTGCTGACTACTTAAAGGGGTATCCGCTGACCTTTTCGTCCCAGCTTTCCACGGCCAACTTATTGATGACTGTACAAGTCGTCTGTACAAAAGAAACAACATGGCGTCCGGCGGGTCAAAGAAAAAGAGTGGAAAAGCTGGACTTTTGGATAAGGTTTTAACTCCAAAATATATCTTCATGCTGGGTTTGATGCTTGTTTTATTCTTACAGACTATCATGTTATTTTCTTGTTTTTTTCTTCTCAACGAACTCAGTGGGCCATCGATTCTAATCAGCCAGTCAAGATCGACAAGTGGGACTGCAATGCGGTAAAAAATGCCCTTGATGATGCAGCGAAGAAGGTGAGTGTTTATTCCCAGTGAAAAAGTGTATTCAATAGTCATTGTTGTGTTTGGTTTTGAGTGTTTCGGCTGGCTATAATAGCGAGAATCGTCTTTAGCTCACCCACTCACAACCTTAATATATTTTGTGATGCCTTGAAGTTTACTATATACTCCTCATTTTCAATCTATACTGCTGTCTTTTGTTTTTCCTAAGATGTTAATTTCCCGAACATTCCTGGTCTGTTGTTGTTCAAATTTAATAGATGTAGGTATACTGTATTTCATTTCCATGGATTGAAAAAATATCAGATTTTCTGTCTGTTTACTTGGCAAATGAAGGAGCTGTTATATGCAAAAATCTGTAGAGATTTTTAATGTTCATATGCATCCTGCGTATACTATTTATGCAACGTATTTGAGTGATATACTTAACAATTATTCCATGAGCACACATTGGATATGAGATGATAGATAGCCAACAAGGCGCATAGCCCCGAGTTGGCTATAATCATCTCATATCCAACAAGCGCGAGTGGAATAATTGTTTTATTAAAAACGCCCCCAAAATATAGAAAACTAGACTACAATAAAGACAAAAAGGCCCAAAAAAATCACGCATACGCTTGCAATATTTGTAGATCATGGTATAATGGCTCATATACCATGATGGCTTAGCCAATGAAAACTCTCAAATTGCATTATCCCATGATCCAGTTTTTAATAACATTGAATATCCCACAACTTCACTTGTTTGTTCTTGGTATATGCCCAAGCTATTAGTTGAGTATACATACCAATAATATACAGCTCAGCAGGACATTGGGGTTTACAAATCTACTTATTGAGCAGTTTTTCTTACAAAATGCAGTATTGCAGTATTTGCCGAACCTGCAGGACACTCTTTTTGCATTTTTGACAGTATTTAATTGGAAATTATCCTCCAAGTCCTCCAACATTTTCCAGAGCTTTTTCCCGTTTTCAGTTGGACATATTCAATGATATTGAGCTGACATGCATGTTTACAGAAAACTGAAATCCTTGTGTCACAACCAAAAAAGGGTTAATTATTCTTGTCAATTATTAGCAAAAACGCCAATGGGTATTACCTAATTTTGATTACTGGTATTTTGTCTAAAATTATTGAAAATGCCGTTCATTATTTGCTCTAAACGTAACATACAGAATAGTGGCTTGGGTATGACTTTGAGTTCCAACTCAGTATTGAAGTGTGCCAGTATTTGATGGTCTTTTTTGCTATATTGCAGTATTGCCAATTTTTGTTGTCACAGGGTTCAGAACTCCCCAGTAATGTCCCCCACCATACAAATGGCAAGTGGGATATTCCATGGTATGCTGCAAAAAAGTGTTGCATAACTATTTTGTACTGTACCATAGAAAATAGTGTGACCATCACAAGAATGATGCAGCGCACAATGGGAAGGTTGAGTGTTATACTGTTGTGTCTATTATATCATCTATTCTTAACATGCCACCTGTTACATGGGGCATCAACAAGACTGCACCATCTCTGTCAGTCCTTGGAAGCCACGTGACTTGCTCCCAGTTAAGATTTATGGCTTGAAGTTCTGTTGAGTATAATGTGGCTTTCCTTTATTCTGACTGACTGTATGGCATGGTGTAAAGCACAATAGATAGTAGGGATTCTTGTTCTTGTTAGTGCACTGTTGTGATTGTCATTTGTGTTGCAGGTACTGAGTGAGGGCTTTGGCTATGTTGAAGACTTTAAAGTTACTGATATTCGCTTGGCTATCTGTACTTTATCTTGCTGCTTTGCCCTTGCTGCCTTGATATATGATTACCTTTACCCTTTTCCAGTTTCACGACCTGTCCTTATTACATGTGTACTGTCGTATCCACTCAAAATGAAATCATTAATTTAAAAAGTATGATTTATTATCACTACTAAGTACCGTCTGATGTCAACACGAAAGTGCTGTGCATGATTGCTTATTTTCAGACTGGACATACAATAAATTTAGTGTGAAGTATAAGTGAAATAATTCATATTAATTTTGTACTGCGGATATAGATGAAAGTGAAGAGTGATCATCGCAGTAAATTTTCCAATTTAAGCAATTGGAAAGAAGAAGCCTGAAAAAAATCAGGGCTTCAACGGGATTCGAACCCGTGACCTCCGTGATACCGGTGCGATGCTCTACCAACTGAGCTGTGAAGCCACACATTGGGAGCGAGGTCAATTTATTGAGTTCATATCTTCCTGTGCAGTGAATTGATGTGAAGTATAAGTGAAATAATTCCTATTTGTACTGCGGATATAGATGAAAGTGAAGAGTGATCATTGCAGTAAATTTTCCAATTTAAGCAATTGGAAAGAAGAAGCCTGAAAAAAAATCAGGGCTTCAACGGGATTCGAACCCGTGACCTCCACGATACCGGTGCGATGCTCTACCAACTGAGCTATGAAGCCACACATTGGGAGCGAGGTCAATTTATTGAGTTCATATCTTCCCATGCAGTGAATTGATGTGAAGTATAAGTGAAATAATTCATATTTGTACTGCGGATATAGATGAAAGTGAAGAGTGATCATCACAGTAAATTTTCCAATTTAAGCAATTGGAAAGAAGAAGCCTGAAAAAAATCAGGGCTTCAACGGGATTCGAACCTGTGACCTCCGCGATACCAGTGCGATGCTCTACCAACTGAGCTATGAAGCCACACATTGGGAGCGAGGTCAATTTATTGAGTTTATATCTTCCCGTGCAGTGAATTGATGTGAAGTATAAGTGAAATAATTCATATTTGTACTGCGGATATAGATGAAAGTGAAGAGTGATCATCGCAGTAAATTTTCCAATTTAAGCAATTGGAAAGAAGAAGCCTGAAAAAAATCAGGGCTTCAATGGGATTCGAACCCGTGACCTCCGCGATACCGTTGCGGTGCGTATTTAGTGTCTAGTATGCCAAGGGTTATTGAAATGAAAGTCCTGTTCATGTTGGTAAAAGACTATTTTGAGTGTCACCCCAACAGTAATAGTAACTTTTATTACATAATATAACTGATGAGTTGACCAACTCTTTGTTGGTCCACGAAACAGACCTGTATCAAAGTCCATATGAAACTATACTGAGTAGAAACACATTGTTACAGTACTATATATTATATACAAACTACAGCAAAAGCATTCCTCAGGTTTATAAAAAGAAGCAAGAAGTCTTTGTCTTCACATACATGTATCTCTGTCTTCCAATCCAAAACAATACTGTTTTTCATAATCCAAATTCATCCATTGCAGTTTTACTTTGTTCTGTTTCTGGAGAGAAGTTGTCCAATATTCCAATTACAATTTCAACCTTATTCAGTCATTGTTGTCTATTTGCAATAAATAAATTATTGAATATGTCTTACCTAAAAGGGGTACTGTGACTAGCACTTTTGATACAACTGGTAAATTGACTTACAGATGTGTTCTAACAGTAAGCTTTGCCTTTTCACAGTAAGAATAATCTTTCCACAAGTCCCTACTTTCACTTTGAAAGCCTGTGTTCCTTTCCTGCTGTTATTTAATACCTTTGAATTTTTGTATAATTCTGTGTGGAAGATTTAAACTTAGCTATTTGATTGACAACTTTATCTTATCAGCACTGTTATTGAAGAATGATTTTCTTGACAATAGAAAAGATACTTTGCTTTAATGACTGTCTTGACAATCTTTACAACATTTGTTGAGAAAAATTACATCATGTTTGCTGTGCAGAAGGATGAAGCAGGGGTGGTGAGTTTCTAGTCAGTATCTTTTTTCAGTTTTTCAACACATGTGTACCACATGAAATTGTGTCACTTGTATGTCAGCAAATTACAATGACGACATCAGTCCTGGCAAGTTAATTTGGACTTCCTTACTGTAGTAATGAAGGAATGCAAACTATATGCAGGACTTATCAGGAAAGATCATGATTGTGTAAACTGAGGGAGCAGTACAGTCTTCTATTTTAGTGGAATTTGAGCAATCAGTGTAAAGGAATTTTTCTTGGACTTTGACTACCCTTAGATTATGAGTCTTGTAAATGTACTTCCGAAATGCCAGAAAATGTCAGCCTGTCATGTTTATTCTGAATGTGGCTTCACTTGTCTTTTAGTGTAAAAATATTGCCAAGAAATCCTTAAAGTGCAATTTCTTTGTAATATTGAACAAGTGGGGTTATTAAGCAAATTGATTCAACTGGTGACATTCCTAATGAAAACAAAGTCAATATTAATGAGCACATTTATACTGGCTTGATATATGTGAATATGTGCATAGTAAGAAGGAATAGAAAGTCTCAACATCATCAATTCTCAAAGTGTACCAAATTGCAAGTATTGCTCCCTTATTTATAATCTCACTCATTACCAGCTCTGACTTCTAAAACTGGTTTATTACAATATTTTTACAGGGTCCTGACAGTTACTGGAGTTTGCATTCTACACTGAAGCGCTATGATCAATACTACACTTTGACAATCATTTATAAAGATGGTGTTACTAAGAAAGAAAGAGAGCAGAGTATGAAAAAGTATGTACTCAATGCTTGATTGAAAGCCAGTGAAATGTGGGAACTTTGAACAGATCACTTAGATGTAAAAAAACCATTACACTGAGATGTTCACAATTTAACCAGTATAACCAAGCTTTTGTCAGACTAGGTTATTTCACTGTTGGTCTCAACCTTGCTCTTAAAGTAGTAAACCTCTGAAGCACCCCTGGCTAAGCTCTCTGTGCTTAACTCCAGCTTCTGCAGCATGCAGTTGAATAGAGGTTTGTCTCTCCCCCCTGGATGGGATGCTAGCCCATCAAATGTTACTTTCTAGCATTCTGTTAGGTTGCACTGCCAATCCACTGATACCCATCCATACTACTGGAGGGTGAGAGGCACTCTGAGAGTAAATTGTCTTTGCAACAACCCAAAACAATCTCCTCTGCCAGGGCTGCTTGAACCAAAGTCTAGTTCACTAAACAAGAGCCAACAGCCCCTTCCATGCTTCAAAGTACAAGACTGACTTTTTGGTTTCTCTTGGATGAATTCCCAACATTGTAAAGGTGAAAATACTTCCTGCTTAGTATATCTGACAAACCTTACTCTGAAATTTTTGATTTGCTATTGTCATTATGTTGCGTTTCAGGTCTGTGGCTTCATGGTTTGATGAAGATGGTACACTGTTATTTGACATCCTTGAGAAAGATGTCCGTGAACTTCACAACGGAATTGCATCTGAGAAAAAGGACAAGTGATGTTATGAACCCAGCTGCAACAGCATAAGTGTTGTAATGATGTGTGGAATCTTAAAATAACTATTGACAACTATGTATGCCCCCACTTTCAGATTGTAGGCTTCAAAATAGAGCAATCAAAATAAAAGTCAAATACTGATGTTTGTTTCAAGCACTGATTTTTTTTACTGCAATCTGCCTTTCTGATAGCCAAATGAAAGGTTTTCAGATGATTTCCACACAACATGTGAGTAATAATGGCAAAAATTAAGCATTCTTACGAGGTTTCACATTAATTTTCTTGAGAATGCTAGAGAATTTAGTGGTAATGTCACTTAGAAAAATTATTTTTATTTTGATTTTATTTTGATTTCCCGCACATTAAGAAAAAAAGAATTACAGTACAATGATTAATAAATTGCAGAAATTAATATTTTAATATAAAATTACAGTGTAGATATATAGTAGATTTATTGATAGGAAAAAATGGCAAGAGAACCAAAGAAAAACCACAGAGTTTGTATGCTTAGGTTGCGTCTTAAGAGACACCACATGACTACTATGTTTGATAAAGTAATTTTTGACAAGCCTTATTTAAAGTGGTACTATGACCAAATTTTTACCCCTTGATATTTTAGGTGTATCATATACAATAGCGAAGCGCACAAATGACGTCACGAAAATTGGGGGGGGGGGGGG
>CM042748.1:41384681-41398887 GCA_022496165.2 Catalaphyllia jardinei | reverse complement strand
CCCCGTCGTGACTCAGACAAACAAACCACTCCATGGGCTACTGTTTTAAGAGCAACGTATGGAACAACGGCGCTCGAAAACTCTTCCACGCGATACTCAGCGACTAATTTCGCAATTTGATGGCCTCTCTAGTTTAAAGTGTTGGAGAAAACCCACAACATGTACCTTAGAATAATAAAATTAAGGAGTTTGAAGGAACGCGGCAAAATATGATGGGCTACTCATGTGTAAAGGGGGTAAGTTTCTAAAGCACTGTGGTGCTGCGTCGGTGGGAGTATTACAAGATAATTTGGTTTTATCAACTGAGTTGATAATGTGAATTAGCCACCGTAAAGAGATTCAGAAGCTGACGTTTCGAGCCCTAGCCCTTCGTCGGAGCGAATCGAGGAATTGTGGGTTGTGTGTGGTTTATATACAGAAGTATGGAGCTACGCTATTGGTTGGTGCCTGGTAACGTGAAAAACAGAATAAATTAGTTAAATGAAAAACGTTCGTTGATACCGTGAGGATTAAGAGTGCCGATTTGAAAAATAAATTTTTGTTCTAGAGTTTTGCGGCTTCCTGTGCTTCCTTGATGTAGGGAGAGGCCGCAGACTGCCATATGTTACGTAGAATGATTCGGCAGATTAAAGTGTCTAGCGACCGGTTTAGATGCGTTTTTGTCGTCTTTCTCTACGTCACGAAGATGTTCTCGAAAACGGTCGCCTAGTCGTCTACCTGTTTCGCCGATATATAACTTTTTGCAAAGGGTGCAAGTTATACAGTAGATTACATTGGCTGAGGTACAGGTAAAATGATCAGTGATCTTAATAGATCGCTTGGGTCCCGACAATTTTTCAACGTTGCAAATGAAAGGACATGTTTTGCATCGTGCGCGTGCACATTTAAATGTACCGGGTTGTTCACTCGTTTGAAAAGCACTTCTGACTAAAAAGTTACCTATATTTTTGTCGCGTTTCAATGAAATTAATGGCGGTTGCGAAAAGATTCTGCCAGTGTCGGGATCATTTTGAAGTAATTTAAAGTCTTTTAGAATGATGAATTTAACTGCGTGGTTGTGAGGGTGAAATGTGAGAGTGAATGGAATTCTATTGTTATTCTCCTTCTGAGACGTTTGTAGTGCTGACTGCCGATCAATTTGTTGGGCGCGATGATGGCCTGCTCAGGGCAGGATAGCCACGTTTGTCGAAAAACTCGCACATTTCTTCTGATTTTAAGGAAAAATCAGAGTGTACACTACAAAGGCGACGAAGTCTAAGAAATTGAGAATAAGGAATTGAATTCTTGACATGTGATGGATGTGAAGATGCCTACAGAATGATTCGGCAGATTAAAGTGTATAGCGACCGGTTTAGATGCGTTTTTGTCGTCTTTCATGTGCAAAGACTGTTTACGAATACACTCCTTACCTCCATGACAGAGAAAAATGTTATTATTGTACCCGGCATTCAGGCGCATCACCCACAAGAAAGTCGGCAAGCCAGGTAAAAAAGTAACTCATAAACAAACAACCGTAGATCCGATTCGCTGCCGTGATGAAACTGGCCCGCTCCGTCTTCGCACATAAAAACAGTTTTACTCGCTGCGCTATTTAGTACACGTATCGCGCCAAGCATATAGCTATGAAATATATGCACTTGACTGAGATCTGCTTACGGTCACAGCTTTGTTTATGCGGTCGAATCAATGGCTCTATTAACATCATGGTCCTCCAACTTGCGCAATTGCACAGTACACAAAATTCTGCTCTGTAGAGCGGGCTGCTCGGCTGGTCGAGTTTGGGAATTTCTAGCATAAAATCAGTCTTCTCTTGAAGAACAGGATAAACAACAGATAGGTTTCTTCGTGACACGTTTCACTGAGAAGTATTCTGATTGGTTAGTCGCAACCGCCTCGCTAAAAGTTCTCGACTGCCGGACTGGGATCTGTCCGCATGTCACTGCGGCTTTGTAAGATCCTCATGCAATTTGTGACATTTATGCTCTCTGGACACCTCGGAGTGTGTTTTACACTACCCACGGCAGCAGTGTTTACTTTATGACATTTTCGCTAACCAAAATCTTAGACCACCAATCTTTCCTTTTTTTGCCGGATTTTCTGGTCTAGAAGACAACGCGCTCATACAAAACCTTCTACAGAACTGCAATTCTTGTCTGAGTCATGTGGGGGGTCTCTGGAGATGTAATCTATTTTTAGAAACTGTGCGCTTCGCTATTCAATGAAAGAATAACAACACCGTTTACCGTTTGCAAATATCTGCATTAGTTCCGGAGATATTTGATTTTCAAAAATGTGTAAAACACCAGTATACAAATGGCTAACTGATGACGTCATATACTCAACCCAATATTATCTCAAGTATATAAACAGAGTTATCTTGGCCAATTTGCAGCACAGACCATTGAAATTTGGCAGGCTAATAGTTCTGCAGAATACACATCTGCAGCTATAAATTTTTGTTCCCATGGCAACTCACTCTTTTCCAGTCCCCACCCACTTGTTTTCAATGTGTTATAAATTCTGTACAAGTACGCATTTAGTCTAGAGTGTTGACAGTATTGAAAATGCGTCGATCGCTAGCCTGCGAACTATTTCCGGCTATCGCTTGTCTCTGCTGGCGGCACCAGTGACAGCCGGAAATACGTCTGCGTTCGCAGGCTAGTCGATCGCCGGATATGTGAAACTGCTAAAACTCAAGTTTAAATTCATGTTTGGATGAAAAGGAGTTGATCGTAGCATATATGAAATAAGCGTGTTCTACAGTTTCCGTTTGTTTTAATTATTCTACAAGTTTTTGTAACGTCGATTTCTCTTCATCTGATTTGAGAATTCGACCACGGAGCGAGACTGCTAAGAAATGACATACTAAGTTTAAAATAAGATGTGACAATTAATCGTCCAGACCCGGGCGATTAGATTTTTACAAACTTTCACGTACTGCATTAAAAACAAAAGCAAGAGTGGTGAAAGTCAATCACGCTCTCCTGCACATCGTTTTACAGGTAAATCAAAACAAAATTTCAGTGGAATCCACGCGAAAAGACTGTATGACATCCTCGTGTTGTTGGTGGGGCAGATTTCCAAATTGTCTGCAAGAAAACAACAACGACACATTAATACATATGACGCGTCGCTGGTGATCGCGATTTAAGCACATGGTGATCTTAACTGTTTCGACATGAATTGATACACATCAACCTCCTCTTTACCAAATCCAAATAAACGAAAGATGTGGAAATTGTAAGAGTAGAAAGCTGACTTATAAATTCTGAACTGATACGCACATGTCTCTAGAATCGAGTGTGAGACTCTGATAAGGACCAGCGGTGAGGACGCGTCCGTGGCGATATGTGAAAATGCTGAAGTTTTAGCTTAAATTCATGAGATGGAAACAAATCGATCGCAGCAGATATAAATTAGCGTGGTTTACGGTTCTCGTTTGTTTTAATTATTCTACAAGCTTAAGTACCGGCGATTTCTCTTCATTAAGAATTTGACGAAGGATGCGTGACTGCTAGGAAATTGACGCACTAAGTTTTAAATTACTGTGTGACAATTAATCGAATCGTCCAGATAATTCTGCCTTAACGACAACAGCAAGGGTTGTGAAAGCCAAGCACGATATCGCTCACATCGCTTTACAGGTAAATTAAAGCAAACCATAACCACTAACCTTTCTCAACTGCAACCTACGCGAAAAAGGACGCCAGCACAACGGTGTCACAACCTCGTGTTGTTCGTGGTCAGGAGCAGTCGTGGCGCAATGCATTCTGGTAGAAGGCGCAATGCATTCTGGTAAAAAGTCGCAATGCATTCTGGTAAAAAGCCGCAATGCATTCTGGTAAAAAAAGTTTAATAACAACAAAACTTTATTAAGAAATTCAAAGAATCTTAAATTTACAATAATAATAATAATCATACAATTACGAATTTAAACTCTTCTGACTTGAAATAATTTTGTACCTATGTGTCTTTACAAGAAGTCAAAACAGCTGCAAACAAGATGATAACACAGTATAAAAAGAATATTAAAATTTAAAAATCTAGAAAGTTATAAAGTAAAAATGATTTGAACTGGACGTTAACAACAGACTTGGTAATTTTTTGTGGGATTCCTATTATTTCATTTATTTTACAGTCTAAAGATTGCTCTATCTTGCTACGAAACGGCGTTCGCGAACCTCTAACGCGTGCGTGTACCGATCTTAAGAGTTCAAACGAAATCTGTGTCCTGAGCCAAGTGATTACAATATGATAAGGCTCGGTATCTTTCTGAGCTATCTTGTCTGCGAGATGCTTTAAGAACCGCTGACACTCGTTTCCCATTCCGCCGTTGGTTCCAAACACTAAAGGTGTAAACGAACCCATTTCTACATCTAACACCCGCTGCTGGTACTTGCGCTTCTTCTCTTCTTATTGCTCCTTCAACACTTCCGATGTTGGCTTGCTCTGGTAACACTTGGAGTTGACGTGCGTAACTCTGACATCAAAAAATGCCGTAACTCCTCTTGCCCAGGGGTCAATTAGCGTGAAAAGTGAGTTTGTCATGTTGACTGGTCAACGTATAACCCCAATTTAGTATGTTCTGTTGCCAACAATAACTCAAAAAACAAACATTTATTTAAAAAACGCACTGTCGAAGCTGCTAGAAGTAACTGTTTATGTTTACATCGCGTCAACATCCACCTTCATGGGATTCGCTCCCAAACATTCTGTTTGGAAAACTTTGTTTTTTGCATATGTTAATTTTTTAAAAAAAGGAAGAGCAGATCAGCAAAAACAACAACAGAAAGTCAGTCTGCCAAAAATTATCTCGATCCTTCAAGAAATGAAAATCGACCCAAAAAATACACCCTTTTGGATGAAAACCTTCAATTACTTTATGTCATAAAGATTGCCATTTTCTTGCAAAAAATACACAGTGGGTAACCAAAGCTCCATTTTGCCGACTTGCACAGCCAATCAGTACAGGATCTGGTTCATCTTACCCGTTCAGGGAGCTGTTAATTAGTATGGCAAGCACGGTTGCATATTTAGCAGAAGTTGTTGTAAAATTAATACACTTTTCCGGCCGTTAACCTTATGATAATCCTTTAATCGTAGAAATTTGTTCGGAAGTTGAGATTACTATACATTTCAAAACAAAAGGCCATAACTTGTTAGCTCTAATCAGGGGCCCTGAGCTCTAATTGAATTTACTCCCATGTGAAAAACAAAAGTGTTAAGTTACAATTGGTAACCAAAAATACCAATATCTCATTTTGTTTGTTCAAACATTTTATGGGAACAGCTCTAATTGAATTTACTCCCTTGTGAAAAACAGAAGTGTCAAGTTACCAATTCTAACTAAAAATAGCAAACACCTCGGGGAAACGAATGGCACGATTCATCACCTCTAATTGAATTTGATCCCTTGTGAAAAACAAGGGTTTCAAATTACCTTTGTAACTAAAAATAAAAATACCTTGTTACATTTGCGTACAGGAACAAAACAATTGTCACTTCCACTTATTTTGTAATAGTCTCGTCTCCTCTAAAATATGTCCTTTGAACTAGAAACGACGATTCGTGACCTCTAAATGAATTTACTTGTTGTGAAAAACAGAAGTATCAAGTTACCCTTTGTAATCTGAAATATAATATCTCTTCCCATTTGTTTACTACTGACTCATGAACTACTTCAAAAGTTAAACGCAAAACTCATCTCGTTCACAACGGCGGGGCTAAAGTACAGGTCACTGGTCACAGGTCACAAAAATACCTGTGTGTCTGCGGTGAGTTCGTATTTGGCTCATCTATTTTATTTAGTTTGAGATTTCAAGAAGTATTTTAGCTTAAATATTTGACTTTAAACTTTTCTTGTGTTGCTGTTCACGTTTCTCAAGTTAGTGGTTTTTATACTGAGGGGATAAACCCTTACACAATCATAAATAATTTGACCGTAATTGGAATTGTAATTGAGTATTAAATTTTGATAATGAATACTTTGTCAGTTCTTTAAGCACTAAACACTAGTGACAGTTAATCTAACGTTATAAAATTGTTTTCTTCCACTATGATTTTAGAAATAGTGGTGTTTCCATCTTCAATTTCAAGATAGCAAAATAAATAATAGTGTTGTGTGACTGTGTACCAGAGGTTTAATTTCGACTCTCACGTAAAATCGACATACCTACAGATTGGAATCATTCAATTATAAAACAAAAATACCCAACTACTTTTATACCATCCATGCTTCTTTCGCACACTCGTGACTAGATTTGAAATAAGAATTTGTTATATCAAATCAAAGACATATGATATCATATCACAAAACTTTATTTAGTAAATAACAAAACAAATTGCAAAATGAAGCTAAATCATTTTTTTTTTACAAACGGCGCCCCATAGATTAGAATTATATTGCAACTCGCTATGGTATGGTTTGCCAAAGGGATCAGTGAAGAAATTACAGTACGTTCAAAATGATTCAGCCAGGATTGTTACGCATACGCGTAAATGTGATCATATAACACCAGTACTCTGTCAGCTTTACCTATTGAAGAACGCATAGTTTTTACGATTCTTTTATTGACATTTAAATGCTCGAACGGTTTAGCACCACCATACCTTTGCGATCTCATAACAAAATATGTGCCCAGACGCAATTTAAGATCAATTAATGACCACCAGATATGGTTCAAGATCACTTTCTGTAGCCTCGGCTAAACTCTAGAATGCACTGCCACTGGATATCCGCTCAAGTGACAATTTGATGCAATTCAAGCGCAATCTTAAAACACATCTTTTTAGGAAAGCTTTTTACTAGTCGATTTATTATTGGTCAGTCAGTTACTTAGTCTTTTAGTTAGTAGGTAGTTTGTTACTCATTTAGTTAGTTAGTTAGTTGGTTAGTTAGTTCATTCGTTAGTTACTTAGTTAGTTAGTTGGTTAGTTAGTTGGTTAGTTTATTCGTTAGTTACTTGGTTAGTTAGTTAGTTAGTTAGTTGGTTAGTTAGTTAGTTAGTTTGTTAGTTTGTTTGCTAGTCAATTACTGAGTTTTTATCATGAGGGCTTATTATTCTTAGTTTTGATTTTGATTTCTAAAGTTTAGTTGTTTGATCAGTTAGTTTATTTTACTTTTTGATGAGATATTTTAAATGCATTGTAAAGCGCTATTGGATAGCAATAGAAATAGCGCTATATAAATAAATAAATTATTATTATTATTATTCAAACTCGGGAATCACGTTAAGGTGACCCCCATTTTTTTTGGCAGATCACTTCCTTCTCTGAGTCTTTCCATTATACTAAAAAAACAAAAAAATCTGTGCATGGGAAGTTTTAATTTAATATTTCTCATATACTATTCAAATAGGGTCGAATTGGTACATAAATACAGGTGTGCGTAACTTAGAAGTTTGTATTCTTTAAGGCTAATTCTAGCTGATTTAATGACATGTAGCAAAGATCAAATAGGCCTATATGTGCTGTGTTAAACATCTATCTATCTATCTATCTATTTATCAATCTATCTATCCGTCCAGAATGGCCTCGAGTGAATGGAAATCCTGGAAATGCTATGGTCTGTGCTACGCCTTATCTTCAAAACAAGTTTGGTGATCCCCGATTTTTTACGTTTTTAATCTAATTTTATCATTTTCTAACTGCAGTCAAAGTTTCAAAAAAATCTGTACGTGGGAAGTTTTTTGGGCGCGAACATCCTTAAAGTAAGGTCTATTCACTTATGTAGGCTACGATGCTCACAATAGACTAATATTCAGCCTAATACAATAGCCCTCAGCACGAGGCTCTGGGGAAGAAGCCCCACAAACTCTAGTTATTTCCCAGAGCCTCATTCTGAGGATTATTGCTTTAGCCTGAATTTCAAGATATCGAAAATGGTCTGTTTGCTGGTAACCTTGTCAGAAATTTCAAAGAGAATCTGACAATATAACCAGCTGCACCTGTTGCACAACTCTTCATTCATTGGTCCTTGTAACCATTTTATGAATGGATATTGTTAAGTAAACTAATGCGCAACTTTGTTCAGACAGCTATGGATAACACAAGCTCAATTGTATTATAACAAACACTACTAAACTCCAACAGGCTTGGATCATTTTCAAACCACCAATAAAACCACAAAAATTGAATAGTCCTTGGAACTGTTTACCTGTGGTCCTACACCACAAGTTAATTAACTATTGCATATGACAAGTCATCAATTTTACTCAAAACAAAACTGAATAAACCAAATTGATAACCTTGGAAGCCAAAACAGAATGTCTACTGAGAAAAATTAATCCAACAGAATGAAGGGCCAAAGCTTGAACTGCCACCTTCACAGAACAGGTGAAGGTGGCAAGTTGATAAATAGCATTATTATACATTGAACTCTCTAACTCATTTCTGATTGGCCGAAAGCCTACAGTGAATTTTCGAAATCAGCGCCTGTGATGTCATAACTGCAGATTATACCATTATCAGGTCAAGGACACTCAAGGTCACGGGTTATCATGTCATGTATGACCGCAAAGCGTTATTTCTAAGGGTAATCATGTTAACTTCGCGCGATTCATGCTGCTTGCCCTCGGTGAAGAAGCAGAAACATCACTTCAAGTTTTTTTGTTCAATGTGATGTCCAGAATAATCAAGGTCTCAGTAAGGGTTATAATCCTTACCTCAATCTTGATTATTCTGGATGTCACAAAAACCTCATCCAATGATTGTTTAGTATTTCACTTGGCTGGCAACACAGCCCAACAGTTGCATTCCAAATTAGAAACCTCTGATAACTGTTTTAATGCTGCATTAACTTCAACTGGTCGTTATTATCCATATAACAATTTCCAAATATAGGCTTTTCCCATCTGGCTGCATTATACCTAAAACAGACTCTGAAACATTAAAACCATACAACCACATGTCCTGATGGTTTATTCAAAAACATAATTTATTCAATGGAAATATGTTTTGATTTATCAAGTCATATTTCTTAAAATAAACTTTAACACAGAAGACTAGATGATTAATCAACAACCATTTATTACATTCTTTATAACATTAAGTACCATAACTTCCTGAGTGAAAAATAGAATAACACATCTAATTTTAAAATACAAATACGAATTGACCTATCAAATTAACTGACAATAGGGATTTACTTGACTCAATTACTTTTCTCCTGTGGGAGAATAGGGCCAGACAATAATTTATAATGTACAACCCATAAAATCTTTTACTCCAGAAAATGACCTCAGACAGTAAGCGACATATGCATGTATCAACAAATAACAGATTCCAGCATTGGTCTGCACAAAACAGACCACGATACATTTGGCATTTGATAGAAAGGCTTCCCTTTAATTTTATCCAAAATTCAGGTAGTTGTGAATCTCTTTCATTACTGAACCACTTCAACATTCAATTTTAATTCCTCACAATATAATCAGCACTTTGAATAAATGTTTTCCAATCACAAAAATTCATTCCATAAAGCAACATATGAGCTAAAACAAAAAGCAGATGTGAGTGAATTGTATAATGGTTTGCCCTAGATATTCACAAAAATCAACAAAAATCTATTGTGACAATGAAATTACTACATGTACACTTAGCTATTAAAATTATCGACTACAAATTTACAATAATTATTATAGTTATACCCTGCTATTTCGAACTTTCTGGGGAAACAAAATAGTTCAAAATATTGATAGCCATTAGTAAATGACTTTAAGGCAAATCCAAGGGAAATAATTTTGAGTTCAAAATAACCAGGAATTTAAAATAACCGAGTTCAAATTAGCAGGGTTCAACTATAACTGGTACACAAACATGTGGCACACATCAGTGCTTGTAATTTTAGTTGGTAGATCATGTTCATGTAATTTTAGTTGGTAGATTATATAGGTAGTTAATTAATTAATCAATACGTTTTATCACTTTAATAACTATTGTAGGAGGGCCATTATGAAAACTACTGGGTGACCAGTAATCAATGTCTTTACCCTCGTTAAATAAAGTTATTACCTTACCTTTTAAATTCACAAATACTGTCTTGTTACTCAATTTAATTATCTGGCTTCAATAATTTCCTTAAAGATGGGCTGTGCAAAAATCTGGGTGTGTTAAAGACCAACTGACACCTATTTTATGAAGCTCGATTTGGCATAAAAATTTTCATAGAGCTCTGTGACTCTAAGCTTTTGTCACCAGTCTCCTCCGACGTGTTGGAAAGATACATTACCTTCTAAAAGAAGCATACCACCTAGACTATGTGATATACTTCTGCTTATACTTTGTAGCCTTTACCGTAGTTAGCTGCCTTTCTCTTAACACATTTGATTTCATCTTGTAGCATTAGCACTCTCATTTTCAAGCGCATGCATAGAGTGGAAAACTCAACAAAATATAGAGCTGATGACCTTTGCGTTAACTTGGTGTGTGAATATTTTTGTTAGATGCTCAGTGACCCCCACTTTTTTTCGGCAGGCACTTCCTTTTCTGATATTTCTTTCCATTATACTAAAATACAAAAAAAATCTGTATGTGGGAAGTTTTAATTATTTCTCATATACTATACAAATAGGGTCGAATTGGTACATGGATACAGGTGTGTGTGACTTAGAAGTTGTAGTTTTTAAGGCTAATTTTAGCTTTATTTAATGACGTAGCAAAGATCTATCAAATAGCCCTATATATGCTGTGTTTAACGCACATAACTTAGATATGATTCTTCTACTTACATATATGCCGATAGTAATGAATTCAGCCAGAATCGCCTTGAATGACTGGAAATCCTGGAAATGCTATTATCTGTGCTATACCTTATCTTCAAAACGAGTTCAGTGAACCTCCGATTTTTGTAACGTTTTTAATCCAATTTTATCATTTTCTACCTGCAGTCAAAGTTTTAAAAAGATCTGTACGTGGGAAGCTTTTGGGCGCAAACGTCCTTAATTTACCGACATTGTCAGGAGTAACATTAATTGTTGAAGAAATTGGTTAATTATACTTTCGCTCACAAGAAGAACTTAAGTTAAACCACTTACCTCTGGGTACATTTCGCAAAGTTCCTTAAGTAATGACCATGCCTGAAAGTTTCTTCAATACAATGCGGCTGCAAAATACAACACAAAAGCTTTGTGCACCCTCCCCCCTAAAGAAAAATTTTGTCCTACCAATATTCAGTACTACTGTACTCACAAGAAAGTTTCTGTACAGTTGTTTCTCTACAACAATGGAAAGTGTCACTTATTTATTGTTAATGTCACTTCACACTTCAGCTGTTTAATTTGTGCCATATTTAACCTTCTTGAATCTGTAAGGAATTTCTACAACAGGTATGTACTAATAGGAAAGAATACCAAAAAGTCAGAAAAAGGTCTTCACATGGTGCATTTCTATATACCATGTGATTTGAAAGAAACTCGCAGCCAAAAAATTGTTAGGGTCATGGTCTAATGGGAAGAGTAAATAAATCAGAAGTGTATATCATAGCTATGTAACATGTAAAGCCAGAACTTAAGGATTTTCAAAAGATACTTTGCTGTACAATTTACCTGTCAAAAGATCAATTTCCCACCTATAACGCCTGATCGGGATAAAAACTTCTGTGGCTCCCAAGTTTTACATTGAAGAAGAGTACGAGGTCACATTGACCTGAAAATGATCTATTGGGGAAGCAAACTCAAAGCCACAGGACTTTTCAGGTGATCTCTGGTAACTCTAAGCTTCTACGCTTCGCATACAAAGTAGTCAACAGTTTTTAACTGATAAACTTTATGCAATATGCAAGGCGTAGACTGTAGATGGTGGAACAGAATGTACGAGGTTTAAAAGAGTTAGATGGTATAACATATAACATACAGCATAGAGCAAGAGGTTGAACTTTATACATGCACAGAAATTATTATAAATTGAATCCATCATTAAAATATTGCATTCCGTAATATAATTAACACTCAATATTCCCTAAGTGATATAATACTTGCTACAATAACTGTGCACTCCACAGAGTACGCATATCACAGAGAAAAACCAGATTTACAAGTAAACAATCAAAATACTAACGTGGAGTTCTAGACCTCTATGAAAATTTCTATGCCTAATCAAGCTTCATAAAACAGACTGGGTATATTAAAGACAATCTAACATTGACAGCCAAAATGTAAGAGAGAAAATGGCCTGTTTGTAACAAGACATACATGTGCATATTAGTTCCTATGAAATAGAGCTGCACCCAAGGTGCAAAGAAAACTGGAAAATCATTTGTCACTGATCCAAATATTTTCATCTCTTGCATGTTCTGTACTGTGAACCTCAACCGCAACAAAAAACAATTTTATTCATACTATTAACAATACACAAGCATACACACAATGAAGAAAAGAAATAATCCTCAACAACTTTCCCAAGACATGGTCCACTAGCAAATCTGCAAAGTCCACTAACCCCAAGCTATGCAACACAGCTTTCCTTGCACACTTAATTAAGGTTGTTCAAACTATTTCCCTTATAAGTTCTTGGACAAACCTCACCTAGAAAACCAAGAAAGCCTGACAAAATTGCCTTAACATAGTACCTAATCAACTACAGTGAGAATAAACTCTGCTAGGCAGTCCATAATGAGTAAATAATTTGAAACCTTCAGTGTGTATGAACTATGTATATTTACCGTACAAAGGACATTTGGGTGATAGACAATGAGTAAACTAGGTTTATACAAGAAACGGTGACTGACAATATTCCTATATGGGGAGATAATAATGTAAGAGAATAGCTCTTACTTCCTGAAGACAGTGCGGCATTGTGTTGGCAGGCAAGTGAAACAATTTATTATCATTAATTATCAACCAAGACAGACTACAAGTACATAAAGTTAACCTACATCTACTTCCCACATCTGCCATGGCAGTGAATTGTGCTTAATTAATAGGAGATACTGACTGACAAAGTAGTGCTTCATTAAAAAATTCATGTCAGATAAATTTTGAACTGAATATAATGTGGGCCCAAGGCTTGGGCGCAGTCCTGACAACCATACATTTTCAACAACTAAGTTATGTCTAAATACAGAAAAAAATCAGTCCGTGAATGTTCGAGATTCGGCAGCAAACTTACAACGCGTTCCCAAGTACATTCTAGTGTTCAGCTTATTTTTTAATTTTACAACTTTCTCTTTGCTGTGTTTATTTCTCGCGCATTCCACGTACCTGTCCGTCCTTTCGCAACTCTTCCAGTTCTTCTTGGGTCTTACTCTCAAGCTCTCGTATATCTTCTATAGTCATGCCGTACCATTTGTCCAACCAACAAAACAATTGGCGGTGAAAGTTGGTTAGCAGTCGCCACACGGCACGGAAGATGACGCTCTGCACTCTCGTCTGTAGACCCCACCACTTAAATTTAACTCTGTATAACTTGTAGCAGGTCATTTTGGGATATTCCTTATTCGTCCTCCAACTTTTAACGAGAGGACCCCGGCCTGATTTCTTCGATTGGAACTTGCATGGGTCTTCATCTTCCTTGTAGTCGCTAGAAGAAACAGGATCGGTTATGTCTATATCAACAATTTCTCTCTTCTGTAGTTCGTCGTCTGTCAAATTGTGCACATTATCCAAGCCTTCACCTTGCTTATGCCAAGTATCAATAAGGATAAAGAAGTTTTCCTCCATGTATGGGTTTGAATACTCCGTCCTACAATACGGGTAAGCGTTCCACGCCTTCTCGTGAATTTCCAAGGCGCCTGATGGGGCCAATAAACGAACAAACGCTGGTACCTTGGATTTTAAATGGAAAACTTTGTGAGTGTACTGTCCATCGGGGTACTTAGGGTGGTCACTGTATGGTTCGTTTACCACCACTTCGATTCCTTCGCCTCCTCCAGTTTCGTTTTTGCTTGCTTCTGCTACAGCGTAGAGCTGACCTATTTTATATTCATCAACAGTAACCGGCAAAGGTATTCTGTACTCCTTGATTTCCATCAGGATGATGCCAAAAGAATGCTAAAAAGTGGAAATTTTAAGTCGAAAACGAAAAATATGAACGATTTTGCCGGCGCCTTGCATGTGCTTCGTTTCGAATGACGTACGATATACCACAAGGCCTTGCGAATGGGCGGTGAAAAGACAACCTCATTCTCAGGCTCTCTCCCTCGTATGAATGTATGAAGAGAAAGTAAGGGTACATATGAATGTTGTGCCGCGTAGCACTATGAACACAAATG
>CM042748.1:41374440-41384581 GCA_022496165.2 Catalaphyllia jardinei | reverse complement strand
GTATAACCCCAATTTAGTATGTTCTGTTGCCAACAATAACTCAAAAACCAAACATTTATTTTAAAAAAACGCACTGTCGAAGCTGCTCGAAGTAACTGTTTATGTTTACATCGCGTCAACATCCACCTTCATAGGATTCGCTCCCAAACATTCTGCTTGGAAAACCTTGTTTTTGCATATGTTAATTTTTTAAAAAAGGAAGAGCAGATCAGCAAAAACAACAACAGAAAGTCAGTCTGCCAAAAATTATGTCGATCCTTCAAGAAATGAAAATCGACCCAAAAAATACACCCTTTTGGATGAAAACCTTCAATTACTTTATGTCATAAAGATTGCCATTTTCTTGCAAAAAATACACAGTGGGTAACCAAAGCCCCATTTTGCCGACTTGCACAGCCAATCAGTACAGGATCTGGTTCATCTTACCCGTTCAGGGAGCTGTTAATTAGTATGGCAAGCACAGTTGCATATTTAGCAGTAATTGTTGTAAAATTAATACACTTTTCCGGCCGTTGACCTTAAGATAATCCTTTAATCGTAGAAATTTGCTCGGTAAACATCAAGTTGAGATTACTATACATTTCAAAACAAAAGGCCATAACTTGTTAGCTCTAATTGAATTTACTCCCATGTAAAAAACAAAAGTGTAACCAAAAATAGCAATATCTCATTTTGTTTGTTCAAACATTTTATGGGAACAGCTCTAATTGAATTTACTCCCTTGTGAAAAACAGAAGTGTCAAGTTACCATTTCTAACTAAAAATAGCAAACACCTCGGGGAAACGAATGGCACGATTCATCACCACTAATTGAATTTGCTCCATTGTGAAAAACAAGGGTTTGTAACTAAAAATAAAAATATCTTGTTACATTTGCGTACAGGAACAAAACAATTGTCACTTCCACTTATTTTGTAATAGTCTCGTCTCCTCTAAAATATGTCCTTTGAACTAGAAGCGACGATTCGTGACCTCTAATTGAATTTACTTATTGTGAAAAACAAGTAAAAACGCTGCCCTGACAACACTTTCACTACATCTGTCTACCGGAAAAAGACATTCACAGGCCTTCATACTAAGTGGGATTCATTCACACCTCGCAAGTACAAAATCAACCTCATTCGCACTCTCACCTATCGTTGCTTCCGAATTTGCTCCTCGCCATCTTTATTACAGGCCGCTATTAAAGATCTGAGAAAGCTCCTGTTGCAAAATGGTTACCCCCAAGGTGTTATCACGTTCAACATTAACGATGTATTGAACAAAAATAAAAACAAACCTCTTGTTCAAGCTACAGTTCCCAAAAAAGATATCTTAATCGTGTTACCCTACTTAGGTCTTCACAGTGACCAAGTCACGAAACGTCTGAAATCCTGCGTATACAATTTCTACTCTTTCTTCAACCTCAAGATCATATTCCAAAACACACGCCGCATCAAATCCTTTTTTCCATACAAAGATCGCTTGAACCGATCTCAGAGGTCCAAGGTCATCTATAAAGCTGGTTGCTGGAACTGTGATGAATTCTACATCGGCAAAACAAAACGAAGACTCCATAACAGAAAAACAGAACATCTCAAGGCCCTCGCCAAAAGTGACCATTCATCAGCCATTGCTGATCATGTGAAAACCACTGGTCACGACATTAAATGGGATCATTTTGACATTTTAGCGTCCGGAAAAACTGACTTTCACTGCAAAATTAAAGGTTCATTCAAGAGCTAAAGCCTTCCCTTAATGTCAATATTAGTAGTGAGAAGTTGTTGCTGTTTTAGCTCTTACTCCTCATTATGTTTATACACGTACTGCTGCAGATCATATTTCTCAGTCTAGGTTCCAGACCTCTTATGTTTACGATATATATATAGTTTTCAAAAATTGTAACCGTCACTTTTGAAAATGTATGTTGATTAGCATACGAAACGTTAAGTTCTATATAAAAATGCGTTGGAATACAATGTTTATCACCGCTGTTTGTGTTATTTTCTTAATCAAGCTAAGATGGCCTAAGAACAAGAGTTTATCAGAAGTATCAAGTTACCCTTTGTAACCTGAAATATAATATCTCTTCCCATTTGTTTACTACTGACTCATGAACTACTTCAAAAGTTAAACGCAAAACTCATCTCGTTCATAACGGCGGGGCTAAAGTACAGGTCACAGGTCACAGGTTACAGGTCACAAAAATACCTGTGAGCCTGCGGTGAGTTCGTATTTGGCTCTTATCTATTTTATTTAGTTTGAGATTTCAAGAAGTATTTTAGCCTAAATATTTGACTTTAAACTTTTCTTGTGTTGCTGTTCACGTTTCTCAAGTTAGTGGTTTTTATACTGAAGGGATAAACCCTTACACAATCATAAATAATTTGACCGTATTTGGAATTCTAATTGAGTATTTTAAATTTTGATAATGAATACTTTGTCAGTTCTTTAAGCACTAAACACTAGTGACAGTTAATCTAACGTTATAAAATTGTTTTCTTCCACTATGATTTTAGAAATAGTGGTGTTTCCATCTTCAATTTCAAGATAGCAAAATAGATAATAGTGTTGTGTGACTGTGTACCAGAGGTTTAATTTCGACTCTCACGTAAAGTCGACATACCTACAGATCGGAATCATTCAATTATAAAACAAAAATACCCAACTACTTTTATACCATCCATGCTTCTTTCGCACACCGTTTGCAGTAGTTTTTCTTATATACCGATGGAATACAATTTGGGGACTTTCGAAGTTTGATAAGGGTTAAAAGAATAAACAATATACTACGAAATATAGTCACTTTGGACGCGCCTTGAGTGGCTATTTCAATGAGATTCGATCGACGTCTTGGCACTCGCAATAAAGAACACAGTTTTTTTAAAGACACGTGTACATCAGTGATATGATCTTCTTGTAGTAAAACCCACACGATGCTATTTCACTAACCGATAGCCTTATGTGGATAAAGAATGGTAATAAAATACTATTTTTTAAATACCAACTAAAAAAAATACGAAGAAAATGATACGAACCAAATGCGAACTCACTGCAAACTCACAAGTATTTTTAATTGTGACCTGTGACTTGTGACCTGTGACCTGTGACCTATAACCTGTGATCTGTGACCTGCACTTTAGCCCCGCCGCGGCGATAACTAGCCACCATTACACTGAAACAACCCAATGTATATTATATAATAATACACAAAAAAATTACTCGATTCTGACTGGCTGAGAGCAGTGTAGTTAAAGTGTAACACCAGCGCAAAAAGTGTAATTAACACCGGTGCAAAAAGTGTAACACCAGTGCAAATTACACATCGTAATTCTGGATTACGATTTGTAGAAAGACAATGAGAAATTTTGTAGGCCAATCATCTCATGTAAAGCAAGGACAAATATTTTGTACAGAAACTCTGAAAAACGTTTTGTCGAATGCGTAAAAAATTGTTTTCAAGAAACATCTTTCGGCACTTTTTCCGTGCGAATTTGTTCATGTTTTTTTAAATATTTTGGTTTTTTATTATTAATAAGTAATCATACGGTTTTTCTCAATCAGTTTGAAATTAATTTGCACTTGTGAGATTTTCAAAAACTCACTCGTGCAAATTAATTCCAAATTGAACTCGAAACCGTATGATTACCCATACTAACTGTCACAATCCCCTACAAACCGGAATAAAAATCACAAACCGGCAACATACATGTCAGTCTTTCTTATTCAATCACCAAAGTTCTTGAAATGCTTTCAATTCGACTCTTACAGTAATGTGACCAACAGAGACCCAAAGTTCCACAATATGTAAAAGCTTATCCCAGTTTCTGTACCGTGAAGCGGCTAGGAGTTTCTCTACTCCCCCTGGACCGGATGCTAGTCCATTGCAGGTGCGCCTTGGTTTTCCCCAACAATTCACCCGTACCCACTTATGCTCCTGTGTGGAGAGAGGCACTGTGAGAGTTAAGGTGATTCCTCAATATTGCATTGCGCATTCCTACTGCGCACGATTTTCGGGTCATTTGCGCGCGTGTTGTCAACACGACGGGTGTCATTTTGCTTCTTCCGTGATGAACACTGAGCCATGTTTAAAGTGCTTATGGCCCGAAAAATAAGTCATTTCAAAAATATGCACATTTAAAAGGCTTTTCAAAGTAGAGTAAAATGGCGTTTTTCTTTATGTGATATCTTTTTTGTTCCAAAGATATTCAAGTTTTCCTATTATACAAATTTAGTCACTGATGACGTCATCGGTTGTGTAAGTACAGTGGTGAGACACAAATTAAGAATATCTCCGCCAATAATGAAGCAATGCTCTTGAAACTTGGCAGGGATGTTAACATTTGTTGTATATTTTGCTACGTGCAGCTACAAATGGTAGTTATTTGATTTTAAAGAGGAAGAGCCTGGAACTGAGCATGTTGCCATAGCAACATCAAAATGTGTACCATCTGGTATTTTTCATAGGGTGCAACATCCCTGCCAAGTTTCAATAGCATTGCAATTAAGGCCGATCCACCTTCCCAGCGCATGCTGTGGGTGAACTGCCTTGCGGTTCCCAGCCAAGAGCTCCCACATGTGTTGTGTGGAGCTGGCGCTTAAAGGGTGCTCTGCAGCCACCTCGGCAGTAAAGGGTAGACTACGTAGAGCTATTAGTGTTGTTTCTGCCCGACGGCTATGCCATACTGATGAGGCAACTTACTGGGGAGGTGACAAGAAAAATTGTGACCGGCAGCGTAAAATTTTTCAACAAAGATAAATAACTTTAAAAAACGCGTGGTTACCCCTACATTTTATGTTACGAAATGGAAGTGGCAAGCCTTTTCAACATGTGATTAGTTTCTGGTTGTGAGCAAAAGGTATTTAGACAGTATTTTAGCTGAACCAGAGGAAGGCTGTCAGAGACGCTAAAAGCTCTATTGCAACGGTTTTTATAATTAAAAACGTACCAAAAATGATTTTAATGTAACCATTTGTTATGTAGTTTAAAGATCTTTTAAAATGTTGTTGCCTTTCTGTACGTAAAGGCGAATTCTAAGGAAATCTGTGAGGAAATACCCTTTCACTCTTTTTCAAGAAAAATGCTGATGTCAGCATTTTTGTTGAGATTCGAGGCTAATTATCTCGAAAAAATGCGTGGCTACCCATATTTTTCTTTGTGGATTCCAATAGCCCTTGCAAAGACCTACTTTTTCAGCGTGGTCCTAACCTGGCGCAAAAACCTTTGTATTTAGTAGGCACCGTCCTTAAGGTGATTCCCGAGTAAAAGAACCCGTCATAGATTTCCGATGAAACTTGGTATGGTGTCATTACAGTACAAGATGTTAAAAACGTAATAAAAAGAGGGGGTCACCGTGCTTGTTTTCATGCCACAATGCTGACAAATATGGTTATTTAGGTGACTTTTGGTTACCTCAGTACGGAACAAATAATGCGGCCTGTTATATCACGCAGAGTTCGACTTTCTTTGATTGCTTATTCATCCACGTCCCAGAAAAAATGGCTTCAAATACCTTGCATTATTAATTGATATTTTTATCCTTTAAAGGAAACATAATTTGGACTTTCTCTATTGGGCCCGTTACGTCTATATCTGTAGCATTCATTTTATTTGTCAAAAAAGTAGCCATAGATTTCTGCCAAATTTTTTCTCAGTAATTGCCGATATTGTTCTTTCTCATTGAATTTGTAAAATAAAAAGTAGGGGTCACCGCGCTCGTACAAGAGAAAAGGAGCTTTTAATCACGCTATCGAGCTTAGTTTGAGGGAAATCTCTTATGTTTTGTACGCGCGCGCGCTCATGTGCGCGCGCTGATGACGCATAAATCGTGCGCAGTAGGGATGCACAATGCAAAACCAAGAACAAAATTGTTTCTGTTGGGACGCTGTGTCATTGTGGGCTGAACACGTTGCGGTGTTGTAATTTTAACCATCTTAAATGACTTTATTATTGAAAACAAAATTGACATCATGGCGTTTACAGAAACGTGGCTTTTGCCGGGAGATATGGATGGAGCTGTGATAAGTGATGTTACACCAACAGGCTACGTCTTTCGTCATGTCTCTAGGGAAAGGCGTGGCGGGGGCGTTGCAGTACTTTGTAAAAAGTCGTTAAATGTCAAGATGAATTGGATGACTAGATATAAGTCATTTGAATACATAGAGATCATGCTCCACTCTAATTCTAAGACACTTGAACTAGTTGTTGTCTATCGTCCACCATCTTCAAGAACAAATGGCCTTACTAATGAACTATTTTTCAAGGAATTTGAAACCTTTCTTGAACACCTGGCGGCTCACAAGGACCAGATAATGGTTGTTGGTGATTTCGACTTTCATGTCGACGATCACTGAAAACAATACCAGCGCCGGTAAATTGTTGCAGTTACGTCACACATTTGATTACGTCCAACACGTTAAGGAAGCAACGCATAAGGACAATCATATTCTTGATTTGATAATGTCAAGATCCGATGACCACATTGCGTGCCGACCCTCAGTATTGGATCTCGCTTTATCCGATCATTATGCTGTGCGCTGCAAATTCCTCTTGGCCAAACCCTCGTTTAAAAGAGAAGAAATTGCTTATAGAAACCTAAAGCGCATCAACTTTGATCGTTTCCGCGAGGATATCACCAACTCAGCTTTAATGGAGAGTGATACTTTGTCGCTTGATGACCTGATTGGACGATACAACACCACACTAACATCCTTACTCAATGACCATGCTCCCATTAGGAAAAAAGTTGTAACCTTACGTCCTGCTAATCCTTGGTTAACTCCAGAGATTAAAATGGAAAAGGTGACTAGAAGGCGACTTGAACGCCGTTGGCGTAAAACAAGATTGATTGTGGACAGAGACATTTATGCACTGCAATGCGCAGCTGTCTGTAAACGTATCCGTGGGGCTAGAGAACGTTATTACGCAGAGCTTATTGCTGAACTTTCATCTGACCCAAGGGAGTTGTTTGAAACATTACTTAAAGGCAGAACTAAAAGGCTCTATCCACCTGTTACTTCTCCGGAAGTATTGCCAAACATGTTTGCTGATTATTTTGAACAGAAGATAACTAACATTAGAGCAGAATTAGATTTAAGAAATCCCTCTCCTGACTCAAGCCAAGGGCACAGCCATGTTCAACTGCGTCACTTCACGCCGGTAAACACGACACAGCTAGGGAACCTTATTGGTAAGACTGCTCGTAAGTCATGTGATATGGATCCTATCCCTGCTATAGTCTTAAGAGAGTGCCTATCGAATCTGTTACCTATCATTACTAAGATAGTGAATGTGTCTCTAACTGAAGCTGTGGTGCCTTCTAGTATAAAAAATGCGTCACTGCATCCACTCCTTAAAAAAGTTAGTATGCCATATGATGAATTCAGTAGCTTCAGTCCTGTCTCCAACCTTTCGTTTATTTCGAAATGTGTCAAAAAGGTTGTAGCAACTCAGACATGCATGCAAGTTGATGACAACAACTTAGGTAAACTTTACCAGTCAGCATATAAGAAGCACCATAGCACAGAGACGGCTTTGCTTAAGGTTCAGGATGACATTCTCCGGGCCATTGACAATAACTGTTGTGTGATACTGCTGCTACTCGACCTTTCAGCTGCATTTGACACTGTAGATCATTGTATTCTATCAGACCATCTGTCAGAACGGTTCGGCATCACAGGGAATGCTCTAGAGTGGTTCCGCTCATATTTGTCTAATCGACACCAACTAGTGAAAGTGAATGGTCACGAGTCAACGTCGCGTGAGCTTCGCTGTGGCGTGCCCCAGGGTAGTGTCGTCGGACCTATTCTATTTCTGCTTTACACATCTCCGCTAGGTATTGTCAGGAGGTTTCACCATGTCAAGTTCCATTTGTACGCTGACGATACTCAGATATATCTCACCTTTGAATCGTCTCCTGATTCATCGGAGATGGCCAAAGTCATGATGGAGGCTTGTTTATGTGACATTGATGTTCATGTTTGGATGACAGTTAATATGTTAAAGATGAACAGGGACAAGACTGAGTTACTCGTCTTAAGTGGTCGTCATCCACCACTCCCTCCACTAACTACCATCTCAGTCTGTGATAAGAAAATCAACAGATCAGCTAAAGCTAGAAATGTTGGCGTAATTTACGATACATCGATGTCTATGGAAAATCATATTATGGCTATTTGCAAGGCAGCATTCTTCCATCTTCGGAATATCAGTCGCATTAGGAAGTTTTTAAGTTCTCAAACGGCTGAAATGCTTGTACACGCGTTTGTATCCTCCAGATTAGTATGGGGCGCCGTTTGTAAAAAAAATGATTTAGCTTCATTTTGCAATTTTTTTCGTTATTTACTAAATAAAGTTTTGTGATATGATATCATACGTCTTTGATTTGATATAACAAATTCTTATTTCAAATCTTGCATTTATGATTTGATATAATAAATCCTGATTTCAAATCAAACATTTATGATTTGATATAATAAATCCTGATTTCAAATCATAAGTTCATGATTTGATATAATACATTATTTTTTCAAATCATGCAGTTATGATTTGATATAATAAATCCTGATATCAAATCTTGCATTTATGATTTGATATAATAAATCCTGATTTCAAATCATAAGTTTATTTATGATTTGATATAATAAATCCTCGTTTTAAATCATGCCTGCATGATTTGATATAATAAATCCTGATTTCAAATCATGCGTTCCTGATTTGATATAATAAATCCTGATTTTAAATCATCCGTTTTTGATTTGATATCATAAATCCTGATTTTAAATCATGCGTTCATGATTTGATATAATAAATCCTGATTTGATATCAGTGATTTCATGATTTAACTTAATAAGTATGATTTTACTTAATACATAATCGGTGCCAGTACATGTGACAAGTCACGAGATCATCTCAATGTCACGCGGGGAAACTCACAAACATGTCGGACGATATATCAATGTCAATCGCCTCTGCCGTGTCTCAGGTGGTCCAAAGGGCTGTTGACCAGGCTCTATCGCGTCCCCCAATCACATCAACTAGCGCGACCCCCTCCTCAAGTGCAACCTCCATCTCCACAACGAGCTCCACTTCGACTTCGACTTCTCAAGAGGTATGTTAATATGCTCGCTTGCAGACGATCATGTTGCATTTCTCTGGAGACACGTCTGGTTAAATAGTGAATATATTAGGTATTTTTTTCTGTTATTGGATTGTACAAGTAAGTTTCTTTCGCTTAGTCCGTCGTGCGTGACGCGAAAGAAATCCGCGAAAAAAATGGCTGCGTGCGGACGAAAGACTACTCTAGTCGTCTCCAACAAAGTCACGCAACGGGTGAAAGAAAATGTATGCAGAACAGGATATATTCCAAACACATCTCTTATGTAGCTGCTTGAACATCAAAAAAAAAATCCGCAAGAAACATTAACAAGGACAACAGTAACACTGAAAACGATAAGTTGATAGCTATCAATCGCTATTCAAGAGTCATGAAGCAGGCAAAAAAATGTATCAGAACGGAATTTTAGTCTACTGGCGAGCACAAGTACATCAAAAAGCGACATTTTGGCAAGGGTCAACAAAGTCACGCAACGGACAAAAAGAAAATGTATGCAGAACAGCAAGGCCAACAGTAACACAGAACAAAAAGGCCTGATATATTCACCATTTAAAACCAGACGTGTCTCCAGAGAAATGCAACATGATCGAGCACATTAACATACATACATACATACATAACTAATGTAAACAAATAATACGGTATTCACTAAGACTAACATATAAATCTAAAAGTAAATGAAATGATCCTTTTTGTTAACGACAACTGTTGCCCCTTAATCAAATGAAAAATTGTCAATAATCTTAACATATTTACGTAAAATTTGTTTAAAAGAATAAAAACTTTCAGGTAATTTAACTAATCTATTTACAAAATTCCAAATAACAGGACCTCTGTATCGTAGGAAGTTCCTGCCAGTCTCTGATCTAAATCTAATGATATTAAATTGGTTAGGAACACGAGACGATCTAGAAGAAACTCTTTTAGAAAACAGTTCACATATCGATTGGGTCGTTGTTTCATAATATACTTTGTGCAAGAGAAACAGTACAGATTTTTTATAGAAGTAAGAGATGGGCAGCCAGTCGGATTTCATGAGACGTGTG
>CM042748.1:41328784-41331518 GCA_022496165.2 Catalaphyllia jardinei | reverse complement strand
CCCCCCCCCCCCCCCCCCCCCCCCCCCCCCCCCCCCCCTTCCCTACATCTGCCACTGGATCTTCAGACCTAAACTTCGCCTCATATGTTCTCTATATTTACCCATGTTATGTTACGCGACACACACAGTGATAAGTGAGCCAGGGTTACCTGTTGTATGACTAGCGTGTTACCCGACGCTATGAACTGTACCAGCTGATGTTTTGTGCATGCACCAAGTGTACCATGCACTCTTCTATTATCCATGAAGTGTACTCACCTGCAGTATCTCTATAATAACTGTGGGGTTTTATTAGAAGGTGATGTAATTCTGTCGTGTTTTATGTTATTTCCAAGGTAATAAAATTGTTTATGCACTGGTCACAAGTTTTGAATAAGTTTTAGCAAATACCATTAATTTGGTTTTCTTTGTAACAGTAAAATGAATATTTCATCGTTATATTTTATATTGACCAGAAATACAGATAAGGATATTTAAGAAGTTGTCATTCTAAAGTTTTTTTTAAGGCAGCTTGAAGCAAGTTGTTTCTTTAAATGTTATGTCACAATAAATTGACCTGGTCATGCATACAGGATAGATTTTCATGTGACATAATTTAAGCATAAATTGGGATTTTATCTTGATAGTCTTATAGAGTCCTATAGTATGACGTCACCAAAAAATTGTGAAATTATGGGATTTGGCACCATTTTCGAATAGAGCGTCCTTAAAAAAGGGTCCTTGCCAAAATTACCTCTTAATTGTTATTCCCAACCGAAATATAAAGGAAACGCTGCCCTGACAACACTGGGCGCGATCCTTTTGACCAAAATTTCCGGAAATTCCGGTACAAAATCAAATGAAACAGAACGTTCCTGGAAATTCGTTTCGAAAATTTCGGTACACCTCTCGAGGTTGTCCTTTTTTCTGGAAATTTGGAAATTCCGGAAATGTCCTGTTCCATTTGGCGTTTCTACCCGGTAGGAATCTGCCCCAGTTCCTTTAGCCGTGAAAAGCTTCAAGATGGCAGCGAGTCTTTCGAGTCGACATTACACTGAATGGAAAATAATGTGCCACAGTTCGAGCCTGTTCTTGATTGCCTATCCTCCACGTTAGGACACGATTTTCTGGCAAATTGTGGACTGGTCTTTCCGAATTTCCTGAGGTTTATTTGGCTCTGTTTGCATACTTCCCGGGCATACTTTCCCACGAAAAAAGTTCGTAAGTTGCTCTTTATATCACGCGAAAATGGTGAGTCGGTCAGGTAAACATCAAGAATTTTGAATATGTGTTAAATTTCTTTCCATGAAGCAGCTCACGGCGCTTAGAAAAACCACTTCTCCATGATCCTTCAACATTTTGTCGAGTAAAATGTGCTCAAGCGGGAATGGAACGAAATCGGTCTGGCGTAGTGGAAAATACCGTTCCATTCGACATATGAAAATTTCGGAAAGTCAAACCGGAAATTTCGGTTAAATGGATCGCGCCCACTTTCACTACATCTGTCTACCGGAAAAAGACATTCACAGGCCTTTATACCAAGTGGGATTCATTCACACCTCGCAAGTACAAAATCAACCTCATCCGCACTCTCACCTATCGATGCTTCCGAATTTGCTCCTCGCCATCTTTATTACAGGCCGCTATTGAAGATCTGAGAAGGCTCCTGTTGCAAAATGGTTACCCCCAAAGTGTTATTATGTTCAACATTAACGATGTATTGAACAAAAATAAAAACAAACCCCCTGTTCAAGCTACAGTTTCCAAAAAAGATATCTTAATCGTGTTACCCTACTTAGGTCTTCACAGGTAGGTCCACATCGGGACTTCAGTCTTGCGAATTCTGTAACCTGCGTTATCAAATAAACTATGTACGTAGGTAGGTAGGTAGGCAGGTAGGCAGGTAGGTAGGTAGGTAGGTAGGTAGGTACAGTAACCAAGTCACGAAACCTGAGAAATCCTGCGTATACAATTTCTACTCCGCTTTCGTCAACCTCAAGGTCATATTCCAAAACACACGCCGCATCAAATCCTTTTTTCCATACAAAGATCGCTTGAACCGATCTCAGAGGTCCAAGGTCATCTATAAAGCTGGTTGCTGGAACTGTGATGAATTCTACATTGGCAAAACAAAACGAAGACTCCATGACAGAAAAACAGAACATTTCAAGGCCCTCGCCAAAAGTGACCATTCATCGATCTTCATCAGCCATTGCTGAGCATGTGAAAACCACTGGTCGCGACTTTAAATGCGATCATTTTGACATTTTAGCGTCCGGAAAAACTGACTTTCACTGCAAAATTACAGAGACTTTGTTCATTCAAGAGCCAAAGCCTTCCCCTAATGTCAATATTAGTAGTGAGAAGTTGTTGCTGTTTTAACTGTTACTCCTCATTATCATAAAGATTCTTGTTTTTCGGCCATTTCAATTTCAATAGAAAGAGAAAACAAACAGCGGTTACAAACATAGTAAAGTTTCGCATGGTATATTATACTTGACGTTTCGTATGCTACAACATACATCCTCAGAAGTGACGGTTACAAAATATGACTAAATTTAAAAAGACGAAAACGAAAGCGAGGTATTGGCAACTAGCTAGAAAACAATGGAAAAAGAAACTACATCCGGTGTGAATTAATACAGAAGAAGATTTTCACTACCGACGTTTTCATTAAGGGCGGGTTTCAAGTCCCGTATTAACAGTGTTTCTTTAATTTTACATTGTAAATCACATTGACCACTTGCTAAAATCT
>CM042748.1:41316284-41323784 GCA_022496165.2 Catalaphyllia jardinei | reverse complement strand
ATACCTGTAGTACAATGAAATGCACAATGTGATGACATTTTTTCTGTGTGGCGTCATGATTTTTTTGCATTGCGTGATGTTCATTCACAGCATCTTTATCTTTAAGAGGAAAGCTTACCACATCTTCATTGTGTTGAATGCATCTCAAAAAATGCTTTGAATTTGTCCTGATCATATTTAACGGTGCGGCCATGGGCTGAACATGGTGCTTGTTTTGCACGTTTCTTTTTTTAAAACTGCACAGCCATGGGCCAAGCGCAGTTCATGTTCTGCACAGGGTTTATTATTATTATTATTTTTAGTTTTGTTGGTTACCAAACACAGACCTCTGCTCGGCCAAGTCGTGGTCAGGAATTTGAATCACAAAACCTGTAAGGTTTGTTTGGAAAAAGCTGTTGAAATGTTGATACTGGAAAATGTTATGGGTATTTCTTTCTTTATAGTGTGTGAAATATATATATTTTTGGTTTTATCAAAACGTTGGATTCGAAGGGAATATTAAGTACACTAAAAAAATATTACCTCAGCCATGGAATAGGCTGACCTCGCAGCTTTTACTTTCACTACATGACAAATGAGATTGCTTACTTTGTAACATTATTTCTCCAGAAGCTACTGTCACAAAGTTATTTGCAATTTTGCACATAATTATTTCTTGTGGGTTTAAGCAATTGAAGTGAATTCTTTGGCTGTTTTTTTGAAGCAATCAGTTAAGAGATTTGAAGGAAAATTAAATATTTGCCGAGGTAAACAAGAGCTTGCCAGAACTTGGAGGGGGAAATACCCAACCGTTCTAAAATTAAGGGTACATATGAATGTTGTGCCGCGTAGCACTATGAACACAAATGATGTAACAGAATTAGTTAATTCTCTGTTACATCGTTCTAAAATTAGCCGTGGGTGACGTAATCCTTGCATTGTGTGATTCACATGCCCTTTTTGCTTGTCCTTTACTCATAGCACAAAAAAAATTAAATTGTGACTTTTACTAAGTTAAACAAAGGGAGAAAGCTGTTTAGTAATAGTGTCATTAATAGCATGATACTCCATTACTTTTCCTGTGTGTAAAACATATTTTCAGTTGGTTTTAAAGGGAATATTAAATACGTTAAAAAAAGAAATTACACTGAACACTTTTGCAACGTGACAAATAAGAGCGATGGTACAATAATACAGTTTGTGTCGATCAAGTAATGTGGTGTCTACAGTAATCAGTGAATCATCAAGGACTGCTTTTTAATGTGCAGTGCATTGGGACTGTAGTGGCAAGAAAACAATTAAATTTTAAAATAGTGGTTATAAGATGTAAGATGTTTCTTTTATTGCTGCCTCAGCGAGTGAGCCTGAAGCGAACGAGCGAGGCAGCTCTCTAATCAGCAAGAAGATTACATTATAGGGGCTTGCAATCACTTTTTCTTACCAAACGCAAGGAATTGTGGTTATGCGCAAATGGGAGATTTAGGATGCGCAGTTGTAGGTGCAAGGAATTGTGGTTATGCGCGAACGGAAATACTTTAGGATGCGCAGTTATATGGCGCAAGGAATTGTGGTTATGCGCCAATGGATGATTTAGGATGCGCAGTGAACTATGTGTTTGCCTGTTTCTTAAAGCAGTGTCAAATTGTGGTGTGGAAATTGTATGCATCAACTTCATGCATCATGACAAATCGATGGCGAGGTGTGACAACGGTTACCGGGCCAAAGATTACCGATTACCAATAATCTAATAACATTGAACCACAAGCCGAAGAGACTGAAATTCGTTCTACCTTGTTTAGTTGTGTAAACACTCACACAGTTCGTATTACGTTGAACGATGTGCTGCACCGGCGGTAGCCCTAAGATATCAGCTTAATAGCTTGGTTGTGTCCAAAGTAAATACATAAATAAATAATCAGCTTCGAAGGCAATGCAAGGACTACTGCAAAATCACAACAAGAAAGCAAAAAAAAGAGCGTGACCTGTGTTGTTTTGAAACCATGTTACAAAAAAACAACATGCGCCTATTTAATGTCGCTTGCCCAAGACAACGGACCATTTATCAAATCACACCTACAACATGTAATTTGCATACAGACAGGCAAACGAACTTCGTCTGAACAGCTTTTCCATCTCGAATACTTTACTCTTGTTCGAACAGCTTATTCACCTCGACTACTTTACTTGGCGGCGAGTTAGTTGGTGGCGAGATGGTTTTTTGGTGGCGTGTTGGTTGGTGGCGAGATGGTTTCTTGGTGGCGAAACTCCCCGGTGGCGAGATGACCGGATACCATGACAAGGGATCGAGACAATAAAGCACATAGTTACATACGATTCACATCTAGCTCCCCTTTACCAGAAAATCAAAAGGATGGAAATCAAAAGATGTGAAAATTTTAGCCGCAGAAATCTCACGTATAAATTCTGTACCGGTACGTATTAAATGTCTGGAGTGTTGACATTGTCGAATACGCGTCCGGCATCGCCGGATATGTGAAAATGCTAAAACTTAAGTTTAAATTCATGTTCGGATGAAAAGCATAAATGAAAAAAGTGTGTTCTACACTTTCCATTTGTTTTAATTATTCTACAAGTTTTAGTAACGATGATTTCTCTTCATCTGATTGTTAAATGCAATGCATTCTGATAAAAAGTCATGAATTTGAGAATTTGTACTCCTTTTACATATTCTTTTAATTTTAAATCCTGATTATGTTGCTGCTCACTCGCTATGCTCACTCCGTGACAATTAATTTGACTTATGTAAAAATTTGCCTTTCCTTTATTTCAGGGTTAATTTCTGCTTGCAAAACGTGTATTAAGTTCAAATTCTTGTGAAGAAAAGGGCACTTGCACACAATATCTATTCACAAAGCACCCAACCCAATAACAATTTCAATTGATTTCCCTAGCATAACGATTCAAATATATTGTGCAAATGAATTCTTCACAATTCAGTTCATAGGGTAACTGTTAGCATACTTAAAGCTGTTCTCCCGTTCGGCAGCATTATTACCATTTAGGTATACTAGTTTTTAGTTTATTAAGTGTTTGCTGAGGTAAACAAGAACTAGCCAGAACTTGCATTGGATTTAAAGGGAAAATTAAATACGTTAAAAAAAGAAATTACACTGTTCACTTTTGCTATGCGACAAATAAGAGCGATGGTGCAATAATACAGTTTGTGTCGATCAAGTGATGTGGTGTCTACAGTAATCAATGAATCATCAAGGACTGCTTTTTAATGTGCAGTGCGTTGTGACTGTAGTGGCAAGAAAGCAGTTAAATTTTAAAAGCGTGGTTATATAATCTAAGATCTTTGTAGTTTTTTTTAGTTTTGTTGGTGACCAGTGCCAAACTTCCTCTCGGCCAGACATTGAATCATGCAACCTGTGATGTTTATACACCAAAAACTGCCGAAACATTAATAAAATTTTAGGGATATTGTTTTTTCTTTATTAAGTGTGAAATACATCTTTTTGGCTTTATTGAAGCGTTGGATTCTAAGGGAATATTACATACGCTAAAAGAGGTATTAGTGGTACATCAGCCACATAATGTGATGACGTTGCAGGTTTCACTTTCGCTACCTGATAAATGATAAATACAGTTTTTGGCTTTATCGAAGCATTGGATTCAAAGGGAATATTACATACGCTAAAAGAGGTGTTACATTGGCCACATCATGTGCTGACGTTGCAGGTTTCACTTTCGCTACCTGATATATAACATCCTGCTTACTTTGCAAGTTTTTTTTTAGCCAGAAGTACTGGCCATTAATTATTTATTTCCAAATTTGTGAGTTTTTCTTGTGGGATTAGGCAATTCAAGTGAATTCTTGGGCTTTTTCATCGAAGTCAGTTAAGATATCTTGAGAAATAACACAACACTTTTTAAATTTAAAAACATGTTTCAACAGAAACTTCTGTCATCCTCAGTTTAAAGTACAAAGTACAGAGTTAAATATATAGTGTGAACCAAAATGCTAATTAACTATAAGAAACATGATAATGTAAAATATTACAAAGAAAGTTTTAAATTAATGTGATAAAGTTGATGATTAAGAGAAGGTTTTTCCCATTGAATATGAATGGCTTCTTTTATCTTGAGCTGGAGGGTGGTGAAAGCATGGTCTAGGATGCTAAACAGTCATTAGAGCATAAAGTGCGGCAATGTTCAGAATTTTGTAAATGTTTAAAATCGTGCGAGGACCAATCACTGAAAATGTGCTCGTGGATGCGCGTGGAAAAATGCTGAATAGCATTTGCTGACGAATTTCTCAAGGAAATGTTGTTCGACATCTATAATTATGACGTCAATGCCTATATATTTGAAACGTATGGAGTTGAGGTGTCCGAACGAATTATTTTGCTCGTCAAAATCATGAATCGATAATTTGTTTTTCAGAAGCGCCTTTTCCGAGGTTTTGATGGCGATTTTGTGAGAATCAAGGGTCCATACTGCAAGCTACACAGGCTGGCATTTACTTGACTTATTGCGATGATGGACATTAGAGAATCTGGCTAGTGAAAAATTTGTTTTGGCTAGTGAATTAAACCTGTCACTAGCCACTGGGCTAGCAAGCTGAAAAGTTAGTCTTGAGCCCTGCTATGTCTTTCCTGATTGTTCAGAATTTGGTTCCAGGAATGAACTTTTGTGATCATATATCTGTGAAGTTTATTTGACAGTGTACAGTACAGATAAATATGTACATTAATATAATCATCAATTTGCATGAACCTCCAATTAAGTTATTACGCTTTAAGAGCAGTGATCATTGCATCATCATTCATACCTGCATGGTATGGCTGATTTCTTCACGGTCTGCTAAAATTTCGCTCAGGCTTTTGGTTCCCAGAAAGTTTCGCAATGTTGTCTGAGCTAGCAGACGAGTTGACTGATCAACCTTTTCCACATTGGTGACTGACATAGTGGGGTCAATGATTCTGAAGTAAACAACAGCATCTACTGCCACAGTTACACTGTCTTTGGTTAGAATCTGAAGATAAAGATAGCCACTTGTTTGTTATCAAGGCCACTACAGAATGCAGCCTACAAATTGATTCAACATCACTGAGATTGGGTAGTACCTGTTGAGGTGGAACATCAACTGCCACTGTCCTCAAATCCACTTTCTGATACGAGTCAATACAGGGTAAAATGAAGAACAACCCTACAAATACATCATAGTCACAGATTCAGACTAGGCAGAGCTGGAGAACCAAAGATGCGGAAGGGCTAGGGTTCGGCAAGGCGGAGGGGGGTGGGGGGGGGTGGGGCAGGGCTGGTAAAACAGTGTTAATAACACGTGAATTTGACAATCATCGCAGTATTCTTCTCCCCTACTGGGAGTTATTACTGTATTCAGAAACCTATTCATTTACTCTTCTGATGATGCAATTTGACTGAACACTGAACAACAATGAATGAGCAGCTCACCGATCAACTGCACTGTGAAGGTGAACTCATGGAGAATATGTGTCCAGAAAAAGAGAGCAATCACTTATAACAAGTACTTCAGGCAGGATTCGTTGATTGACGATCAAAAGATCAAACTACTCCATTCCAACATCAGGGTATACTGGCCTGAAAGTCAATCTCACTAACCACGAAAAATTCCCTACTAGCATGACTAATTTGAAATGAAATCCATGACAAAAATTGAAGAAGTTACATTACTCCAACAATTTGAATTTTCCCTAAGAATCCCCCCTCCCCTATGAAACAGGGCTTCCGGTTTTAGTCTTGGCAAACTTACTCATTGCTTAGGTATGTTTCCTTGGGTGTTTTCGACCAACACATAAGTGCTAAAATGCATTTAGCGGAACCAAGGTTTTGTGGTTGCTTTTCGGTAAATTATTTTAATCGCTAAATTAAGCTTATCACCTTAAGATAGCGAAGTTAAGCTAAGGATATCCTTTCCCGCATGTTTAACTACGGAAAGAGTGGTTAAGTTGGTTTGGCAAATCAATCTTTAAACAGTTTGGTTCGTGCCAAAAACGTGTTTCATCTGATATAAAATGAGCAGAGTTTTAGTCTTTAGTTCAGTTGAGTTTTGGGAGCCAAATAGAGCGAAGGAACAGAGCTGCAAGAGAGGATAAAGGTCGGACTTGCTTCTAGCAAGGTTTAGTCTATTAGTCGTTCCCGTTTATTTTCTCCTTTATTTCTGTATTAGTTTGTTGATGAATTGAATTTGGGCTTTCAATAAATTGCATAAGAACATCTTTGAATCCTACTCGTTCCTGCTCGCCTGTCTGCCGCATCCTGTTACATTTTTGGTGTCAGAAGTGGGATTCAATTGTAAAGTTCTAGTGCTTTTTGTTGACTAAATAAACAGGAACATACTAAGATGACGACTGAGGAACAACTGGCTACCCTGTCACACCTAGCATCCCCCCCCCATAAAAAAATAACCACTGGGCATGCAGGGCATAGAGAACACTAGCTGCGCTGTATAATTCATTGCCCTGGGCTATCGGACAGAACAGAGAAAGTAGTAACATCATGTAAGCAGTAAACAGTAAAATGTTACCTGGTCCTTTAGCTTCTCCAGACAACAATCGACCAAGACGGAAAATGACTGCTCTTTCATGTTCTTCCAATATCTAAATACAACATTTTGGTCAAACAAGCTGGACTGTGTCAAATCAATAGTTAGCTTAAGTAACAAACTACCTACTGGTAAAAAATAAGGCACTTTTAATCGTCTTCTTAAATCCCCTTACCACCACCAACACACAGTTGTTTTAGCATTAGGCTTTTAGAGGGTAGGCATCAGGGTGTGACAAAAGCAGTGTTGAAAATAACAGTCAGTCATGACCAAATTTTGAATATGTCAGGCAAATTTCATATTATGATCAGACATAGATCTGAACATATCACCAACACATTTTGACCTCATCACTTGAAGTTTCTGTCCATCCATAAAAGTTGGTTTTAACATTGGTATTGGGCTAACATTTCATCTTCGGGTAACTGAAGCATTTGGTTTAGTTGCCAAAATGGAAACACCATTTCTGTGTTGTCGATCGATAGATTTTCTCAGACATTATATTCCCCCAGAAAGTCATATTGAAAGATCTCTACTCCTAAAACATTCAACATACAAGAAAAGAAGTGAATCCATCCTTGTGCTTTGCTGTAAAAGATTCTTCAAATTGGAAAACTGCTAATCGGCTGACAGTGTAAAGTACAGGTCACAGGTCACAGGTCACAGGTCACAATAAAAAATACTTGTGAATTTGCGGTGAGTTCGTATTTGGTTCATATCTATTTTGTATTAACCTACTAACCAGATGATGTAGTCCTATTTTTCTAAGATTCCTAGTTTGAGATTTCAATGTCCTTGAAATCCACATTTATCAAGATTCTTTAGCCCTACTTGTTCTTGTAATAATGCTTTGCTAATGGCTTACTGTGACGTTACTAATGGTCTCTAATAGACCTGATATCCACCCTATCCCAGATAAGTAGTCCAGTCCATGGTCGCAAAGATGAGGTGAGTTGCCGCTTTTTTTTTTT
>CM042748.1:41272856-41291284 GCA_022496165.2 Catalaphyllia jardinei | reverse complement strand
ATCTAGGGCTCTTCCGCCGTCAATGCTAACAACTAATTACATGAATACATCATAAAATGCTAAGACTAGAAATTACAAATTTAACAAATAATTACACACTTTAGCCTAACTTTTTTAGATCAGAAGTTTGCTTAATCTCGTTTGGGAGGTTGTTATACAACTTTGCACCCCGGAAAGCAAATAATCGTTGCCCTGTTTTTAATCTACAAATTGGAAGGTCTAACTCTCCACTGCATCTAGTGTTTCTGCCGTGGATCTTCGAACGCTGAATAAATTTTCCAGTAAGATAGCTTGGCATCTGGTCATGAATACACTTATGAACCATTAATAAGTCGTTTACAAGCACTCTATCATTCACATTAAGCAAATTGAGATTTCAGGCCTTCCGTGATATGATCGTATTTCTTTAGGCCTAAAACGATTCTACATGCGAAATTTTGGATTAATTGAAGTTTTTTAATGTTTTCTTTAGTCATGTTGCTCCAAACCGTGGAGCAGTAATATAGCCTACTAAAAATAAAAGCGTTCGATGTTTCGATGAGGTTTTCTGTTTATACTGTTTGTCCTTCAGTTTTGAGCTTGACTAAGCTCAAACTACATAGAACGTAAGCAGTGAAAAACATTTTCATGGAAGAAAAATAGGCAGTCTATGACTACATGTGCCTAGTGATATAAAAACTGGTATCATCTGCAATGACTATGATACAACAACAACAAGAAACTTTATGTGAAATAAGTATCAACTGTAACAATTCATAATTGAACAAATTCTTCGGTTGCTCGAAAGTGTTGACAGATGGGTGACAAAAAATTTCTAATTAGTGCTGGTTTTGTTTGATTTCGCTGATATTTAACACAATGAAGCTGGAATGTTAAGGAATACAGTATACTCTTGGCGATGTTTGGTGATACTAAAGGAGAAGTTATATATCGCTGCTAAGTCAGCGTTTGAGATTACATTCTTTGCATGGGGTGCTTTTAAGCGTGATTGTGCAATCGGATATTTTTCTTTCAGATAAAACTCGAAAAAGGTCATTTCAACGACCTTTCAAACGAATATAAATTTACATATTTGCTGAGATGAGTTTGTAGTGAAAAACGGTTTTTTTGACGAGCGCTGTGGTTTGAATTTTTTTCCCGCGAAAATGCCCCGATGCAGTTGAGTTAAATCTTAAACGTACAAAACTTACAAACGTCGTTGAACAAACGCCCAACGTGAGCACATGGAGCGATCGTAGCAAAAGTTGCCATCTACGTCATGTCTTCTCGGGATACGAAAATCAAACGAACACTGCTCGAAAGTGGTCTCGGGTTTTTGGCCAAAGAATACGAGAAAATCCCGAGTTACGGACACACATGTATGCACGATATGGTGCCCTGAGCTCTACGAGCACAAGGCACAAAAAGTGAAGGAGGACACTTCATGACATATTACACGTCTCCAAAAAAAACCATTAAGGGGAGGACACTTCATGACATATTACACGAATGACAAGCGTTACGGACACGCACGCACGATAACATTGCCTTGAGCTCTACGAGCACTAGGCACAAAAATTAATACTTCGGTTAACTTTTAATCCTGGGTTAGCGCTAGCCGGATTTCGAACAACCCGGCCCTGGAGACTTGACAAAAGCACTTGAATTAAGAGGCTTCACCTGCCTGTAAGTCAGCATAACCTAATGCAAAAGGATGATCTGTATAGAGAAGTTTTATTGGAACTGGTAACAACTATTGAAGCATTTTAAATCACTAAAACCAATTACTATATTGAAGCAATTTTCACTTTCTCACTTTATAATAATTGCATTTCATCATTACTCTTAGATGCCAACAAACAATTGTACATAAAATAACCAGAAGCATGATCCACATGAAATATCTACAACTAGGGGCAATAACTTGTTAATTATTCACTTTATATATCATAGCACTGATGGCTATATTGCCACATTAACACTTGTTTGGCCTTATGTGAAAGGCAAAACGTTTTAGCACCAAACTCAACTTAGCTGCTTTTTAACAAAGCTTTCCCTTTCAGCTGGAAAATGTGCTAGTAACCATATAATAGTTCAAAATTAAGATCTCAAGCCAAAAAAATCACTCTTCAGAGTACAAGGACAGTCTAATGAAATTCCCTTCTTGAATGACATGCCTCTATTACCAAAATAATCCTTGTACTACAAAAAAGTAGCAAACACTTGTTAAATTAGAAACAAGTTTCATTAATGCAGTGTTCACTATCAATTAAGAGCAACAGGCGAATCTTTGTTTACAACACTTGCCTCAGTAGCATATTAAGCAATTCAGTTTGTTATCAAGTTTCTAAAATATCAGTTCTGAATAATAAAATGCCATAGCAACATCACCTACCCCAAGGGTTTTGGCCTGATGTATTGAATACTGTTTGTGCAACGAGGGTTTAGAAACTAACAATTTTACAAAAAATGCATAAGATCATTTAGTGCTTTTGCCACCTGGAAATTCAGCTAATTTTGGAAGACAATTCCTCCATGAATATTAAGCCTGAAGAGCCAAACATAAACAAATTACTAAGTTTCACAAGCATTTAAATGATTGGAATTAATTTCTGTCTAGCATGAAGCCTTCTCTGTGCCAAATCTTAGATTAACGAGGACAAAAATTGATGTAAACAATGAAGGAAGATTGCTCTCCAGGAATAACTACTGCATAGCATTAGAATGAAAAGCTAATGTGAAATATCTTGCAATATAAGTCAAATTCAAGTTTCCTCCAGATGTCTTTGTAGTTACCCTTTTCTATCAGGCAAAAATCTGCTGAGGAAATCCACAGGAAGAGGGAAAAGGACTGTGGAATTCTTTTCAGCTGAAATGGTTGTCAGCGTTTGAAGGTATCGCAGCTGAAGAGCAGATGGAGACTCAGAAATTATGTCAGCAGCTTCCTTCAGTGCACGAGAGGCATTCATCTCACCCTCAGCAGCAATGACCTAAAATGAAGGAGAAGTTTCTACATTGAGCAAAACAAATGGAATTTTGAGGTAGAATACTATGGCTATACTGTGGGATTGCTTACCAACCAATCAAAGACTCTGAATAGAAAAATCTTTCACTTTTACCTTAGCCCGAGCTTCACGAGAGGCTTCAGCCTCAGCTGCCATGGCTCTCTGGAGCTGTTGAGGAAGACGCACATCCTTCCTGCAAATTACAAAGAAGAAGTTCATAAATCCAATGGGAACTAAGACTAAAATTACCACAACTAGATGACATGGTCACTACCAGTTGATTTTGTTTATAAAGCTAACTATAAGTTGACATGCAATGGTTAAAACAGAAAAAAAAAACAAGGCAAATATTTACTTACACTTCAACACGCTCCACTTTGACACCCCAAGGATCAGTGGCCTCATCTAGCGAGGTCTGTTAAAAAGCGGACACATTTTAAAACCCTGTTAATGGAAGATTCTATAACTTGATGATAATTATTAAGGATATCACACAATCATGTATTCACACTCCTAACTAGGAGAAAAACTCTTGGTTTTCAATGGATTTATTTCTAATTGTTGTGCAGAGACTAGTCAAACACGCCTTGTAGCCTCCTATGAGAGAACTGACTATAGCAACGATAACCAAGCTACAAAAAAAACATTTTAAAATAAAGTACAAAAAAGTTCTTACCTGCATGACATGGCTGATTACCTCACGGTCAGCCAAAATCTCGCTCAGATTTTTGGTCCCCAGCACATTTCGCAGGGTGGTCTGTGCAAGCAGACGTGTGGAGCGATTAGCATTCTCCACATTGGTAATGGAAGTGGTGGCATCATGGATTCTGAAATACACCACAGCATCTACTGCTACAGTCACACTGTCTTTTGTTAAAATCTGAAATAGGAATAGTATACATTCTGGATGTAGTTACTGGTTACTAATATTAATCCTGAAAGCCAAGCAAAAAATTCCTCAGATAAGAGCCCCTTTTGAATAAGTGCCCCTTGTAATGGCCAAAATCCAAAATGAGCCTCCCTTCCTCCTTTTGAGATAACAGTTATACAAAGGCTTGCCACAGTGTTGAAAATGTTGAGAAACAGGTAATTAGTATTATAGTAACATCAGCAGATTTGAGAATTAGTGTAGGTTTCAATTTGTGAACTACTATATGAAAAACTCTACACTTAAGTTACTGAAATTAGGTTGATGTGTAAGAGCAAATGTTATATGGTTTTATTATCCAACTACACTTTGTAGGGTACAAATAACCAGTACAAATGTAACACGGTATATCACACAGAGGACCAGTTAGACAGGTTTGTTTGCTGTTGACCAATCAGTTAGCTGGATTTCCCACAAAAATTCCATTCCGCTTCACATACTTATGTCACGTATTCCCCGTAAATAAATATCCGCAAAATTTGCCCGCACAGACAGTTCTTTAATGTCCCCTGCTAACCATGTAACACTGAAGATGCAGGTTATATTTGGTTATTTATTTAGTGTCCCCAATTAGCGCTAAATACATTTGACACTTATTAGTATTATCATTAATTTGTAAATATAAAGGAAATAGAGCAAATAGCTGTGCTTGAAGTTTGAAAAAGTTTATATTTAGTGCTTTTTAATTTTTATCAGATACAAAATTTTTTAGAAAGAAAAAATATTATTATGCAGCAGTTCCAACTTTTGTATGCTATATACAATTAAAACATATGATGGGGGCATGAGCCTGTTGACTATAGTGAAAACTTAGGAAACTTAAGGTCATTCCCCAGTATTGCATTGCGCATCCCTACTGCGCAGAATTTTACATGTGATTAGCGTGCGCAGGCATCAGAAAGTGGCAGCTTTTTCTTTATGGCTGGACCTTGCCAAAAAAAAAAATTTTCATTTTCTCAAAAACGACTACGGGTGACCTACTGAGTACCTACCTCTTGTGGTGGCACATCAAAGGAAACTGTCCGCAGATCAACTTTTTGATAGGAGTCAATACAAGGCAAAATGAAGAATAATCCTAAAAAAAAACATAAAAAAGGTCTTCTAAAAATATTTCAACATTGTTGAAAGCTTTGTCCTTTTACAATGAGGAGGAAGAATGTAACTAAATTGTTCCCAGGGGGTGGAAGGACCTTAGAGACCCATAACATACCTGGCAGAAAACCATGAAAAGTAACTTACTTAGACATTAGATTTTTCAAACTTGTGACCCATCATTATGCAATGAACTCATTATCTCTTTTCTGATTGGCTGAAAGTTTTGAAATCAGTGCCTGTGATGTCATCCAACTGCAGATTATACAATAATCATGTCAAGGACACTGAAGGTCACAGGTAATCATGTCATGTATGACCACAGTGCACGATTTCTAAGAGTAATCATGTCAAGTTTGCACATTTTGTGTTGCTTGTTGTCACTGAAGAAGCAAAAACATGACTTATGGGTTCGGAATTTTACGTTTGGTAATTTGATTATGATTTCTGCATACCACAAAAACCTCATCCAATAATAATTTTTTATTGTCTGTACCTGGTCCTTTTGCTCCTCCAGGCAGCAATCGACCAAGACGGAAAATGACTGCTCGCTCATATTCTTGGACAATCTGTTTTTTTTGTAAAAAAAACAAGTGTAAGATAGGAGATAGGAACAATATAGAACTAGAAATAGCGTTCACTAGAGCTGCCCTTGCTTTTGATAATTTGTTAACATAGATGTGTATTGAATATAAATACTGTGCATAACACTGTTGAAACGTTAACATTTCAAGCATTTCATTGAAGTTCACCTTCCTGTAAGTAGTCAACATATTTATCTGTATTTTTGATAAATATGCAATTATACAGTATTGTCAGTATTAATATTCTGTGCAAGCTCGAAAGTGATGAAACACAGCATTGTGGTTGCAGGACCTTCAAATGCTGCAAGATGTTGCTAGAGCATGGCAAAGCTCGAAGGTGACAAAACGTGAACTCATAGATGAAAGACCTTCAAATGCTTCTAGAAGTGATGAAATGCGAACCCGTATATGCAAGACCTTCAAATACTGCTAGATGCTGCTGGAAGATGGCGAAGCTGGATGGTGACAAAACAAAACCTCACGGTTGCACATACCCGACGCCACCGTGCGCACTTGCTCAAATATTACCAAAGACCACCATGCGCACCTAGTTTCATCAAATCGAGAATACTTCGCTCACTTCAAACACATTTCTTACTTTTTCAACAAATATTCTTTGTCTTTGTATGCATTTGTTGTGGTTTATTTGTTTTATTTTTGGTTTAATTTTTTCCAACCAGTTTAAATTTTTCAAACTCGATTGAATTTTTCAAGGGGAAATATCTCTTTACATTCCTCTATCCTATTCTCTCCTATTCTCGCCGAGTTCCTCCTGATTTGTTCTATCTCCCACCTACTCTACCCCTTCCCCCAAATCCCCATTAAGCGTGAATACTAATTAACAGCAGGTTTTACTTTTTTTCTTTTTATCTTGTACTCACCGGGATTTGAACCACCAACCTCTGGATCTGCTTCCCACTGTCATTACCACTTGACCATGAAAGCAATGGATGCTAGAGCTCCCATACTTGTTGTAATTATCAGTTCATCACCCCTAGCCCCTCTCATATAAATTTTAATTTATTCATAAATACATATAAATTTTAGTTTATTCATACATGAACTTTGTCTTAATTACTAAGAAGCTAACCAATTCCAAATAAGAGCTTAGGCCTAATCACTAACCTGAGAGCTCAACCCAAACTACTAAGTCATATGAAAAGTTCCCAGCCTAACATCAAAGCTCACCATTCTAAATAAGTGCTTAGGCCTAATCACTAACTTGAGTGCTTAACCCAAATTACTAAGACACATGCTCATATTCTGCTCAAAATTGAAAATTAAACTGGTTTAAAAGTTTTAATCCAGTTTGAAAAATTTAAACTGGTTTAACAAAAATTAAACCAAAGATAAAATTGAACCACAACATATACACCCGGGAAATGCTAGGGTGCCTCCTCAGGTTTTGGCCTCAAAATTCTTAGCACTTTATCAATGAGAATCATGCATGGTGACCCAAAGTTTGTCATTTTGGGATCGTACCTTCAAAGTAAAGAATAGAGATAATGGCAGAGTACAGATAAACAGGAGGACAGATAATACTGTCAACACATAGTCACAGCAGCCACGGCTGCCTGAATCTGAAAAAAAGATACAAATCAAAATAAATGAAACTTCACTATTTTTTATGATCCTATGGTGACATTTACATCACAATCAAAACAGAGTGTAACCAAGGTGACCATTATTTCCATAGCAGCATTTAGAGACAAGGGTGGGTCCATATAAATCCCTCATGGTCTCTTGCCAATTACATACAAGTCAGCTAATTTAAGGGTATGTACAGTGAGAATCTGCACATCAGTTTTACTGTATTTGCTTGGTTATAAGACGCACTTGGTTATAACATGCACTGTTAACTTTAAGACATATTAGGTGAAACAAGTTTACAAACTGAATATTTCTACTAAATATTCAATTACAGAGGAATTGTTGATCATGTTCACTTCAATAACAATATGCTTCCAAATTTGCTGATTACTCTTCTTTCACTCTTGTAAACAAATGCAAAAAAAAAAGATGTTACAATGTACTGAACAACAGTGAAACAAGAAGCACTTTAAGTGTTACTGTATTTACTTGTGTGTAAGTCGAACTCGTGTATAAGTCGATACCTCATTTTCCAGGGCAAAAATCAGATTTTTCATCATTTATGATTAAAGAAATAAAATTCAGACCAATAGAAATTTCCCAAAACGTCAATCTTTTCTTCCTGAGAATGTATTGAAACCCCTCAAACCACGGTGAATTAAAAAAAGCAGAGGTGTAATCTTATGCTGTGAAGTTTATCAAGACTTGTTTAATCACGATTTAAGCACATACAAGCTCTTCGAATTACTAGTGAAGTATTTTATGATGTCTGGGAGTAAATTACATTGCATTTAACTAGCCTTGATCTCGATGTTGAGTTTAAAAGGAGATTAGATAAGAAGACCAAAGGAACGCAGAAGAGCTTCGAAAGATTGCTCAATAAAAGCAACGCCATCTTGGAAAACTTGGTAACCAAACTACAAATTTGAGGAGTACCGGAAACTAAGATAACTCCACGTGCTTTCTGATGTTTGCCAGGTCACTAAGCTACAGTAATCATTTGATGAAAACAAAAGTTCAGCACCGTAAACAGCAGCAAAGCTCTATTAAAGAGAAATGTATGCTCCACTGATCAAAAGACATAATAGAAATCATCTCCAGTAGGTTTATGTTTAAAGCATTTAACATTTATTACTTCACACCTTTTTGTTGACGAAGACTGCGCTGAAAACTGAGAAACTCGACCACAATTAAAACTTGTTTCATTTGTAAACGCAGTTTTCCGAATGCACTTCAGGCAATTGTTATGCTAATTTCTTGGACGGCTTTGTAAGGTCTTTGTGAATGCCTCGTGTATAAGTCGAGGGCGATTTTATTGGGCTGATTTTTTGGTTGTAAAAGGTCGACTTATACACGAGTAAATACCGTATCCACATTTTCTAACGATCTTTAGGAAAATAAATTTATTAAACATCATTCCTGGCAACTTTGACATACACCTACATGTATTCTCTTCTGAGAGATTAATATTCACCTAACCAACTCAAGAATTATTTTCGTGAGCTAAGAAACCTGTGAACTTTTCTCGCAGGAGATTACATAAAGCCTGATGCAAACTGGACAAATGCCCACAGGAAATTTGGAAAGACCAGTCCACAATTTTCAAATTTCCAGATAATCAGATCCTAACGTTTTTGTGGAGGATAGGCAATTAATTAAAGGCTCGAACTGTGGCAGATCGTTTTGCATCCAATGCAGTGTTGACTTGCCGCTATCTTGTACCTTTTCACAACTAGAGGCACTGCGGATGATTCATACCAAGTAGAAATGCCAAATGAAACAGGAAATTTCCAAATTTCTGAAAAAAAAAGGACAACCTCAAGAGATTTTGAAAATCTGTTCCAATCGATGACAAAGCAAGACTTTGCTGGGAAGCATTCTCAAAACAAAACATTTAAGTGTGACTAGCCTTGCTTTCGTGGGACTCATTCTGGTCGCTGCCTGAGTTGTCTACCTTATTTGCATTCGGTGTATTTTATTCATGTTATTTTTGTGTGGCCCTGAAAGGGAAATTATACTGTATTTTAAGATTTACAAAACGACATGGCCATACAAACTAGTTATTTGAGAAGTTTTTCTTTTAATTTAACGATTATTAACAAGTTACCTTTTATTGATTAATTCTGTAGCATGTTTAAAGAAATATTTGCAAGTTTTCTTTGTGCACATCTTATTCATCAACAAGAGACAGCAGTGATGTGTGCTTTGACAATCTTGAGTGTTTATGAAAACCTTAGCACAATTCCTTGCCAAAATGAAGGGACTGGGGGTGTACATAATTCTGATGGAAATTTCCGAGGATGGGAGGTTTCTTTTTGTGTTCAAAAAATGCAAACCCTTGGGAGATGGAGCCCCCCCCCCCCCCCCCCCCTTACATGAAGTATCCTCCATGGCAGGGGCATAGATATTTTCTGGACCTACACATTCTTTACTTCAAATATCTACAAGAAATTTATCCCAACAACAATGTTCTGATACCAACTCAGTTTTAAGGATAAAAGTTTTATTTGTTGTCTAATTTTGCTTGAGCGTTATCAAAAAAATCTTTAAACCATCACAAAAAGTGCTAACAACCTAATGTTCTGACTAACATGTACGATGTGCAAGAGAATTGATCAAAAAATGGAAGCACATCGTACATGTTTATTTGCTTTATATATGCTTACATGTGTTTTATGTTTACCAGCCTTTACCATAGACTTAGGGAAACTGAGGTCTCTACCAAAGCAAGATATTAAACTGACATATTCCCAGATCAATTATTTACAGTAGCTGATCCAATGTTGGGAATTAATTGACTTTTATCTCAAAATGTAAAGAAAAAACATTTGCCGCTAGTGCTTTCACGTTTTTTTTTTCACAAGAAAAAACAACCACATCTAATTATTGTGAGAAGAGGTAAGTTTAAATTTTCTCTGTGCGGCTGTCACATGCCATCCATAAGGGTTCGAAAACGGTGGATCATGCGTAATAAACGAATCCATTCTAGAACCCGAACTAAAGAAAGCTTATATGTTAACCTGTAACAAAGAAGTTCATATGGCTGATGATTTGTCTTAATGCGAAACTGAATTTTCGTGCATAAATTTTCGCAGCCCTCGATGCCGCACTGTCCGATCTGTTGCTGCTGCCCAGAGATTGACTTTGATACGTAACCATATTTTAGTGATGTTATTGTTAAATTTAGCACTTGGATCAAGCTTCGCACATGACAACCATCGTTAGAATAGTCACGAAGCGCTGAGCTGAACTGAACGAGTTATAAATTGACACTGCAGTACGGCACCTAACCCATATCCTTCCACAAAGATTTTGCGTTGCTCTTATTTCAGAGTAACATATGACAAAACAAAACAGCATTTGGAAGACAGTTAACGTAACTAATGCGCACAATATCAGCAAAAAATGATTACAGTAGCAGGTTTGTCATTATCAATTCCTCCTCTTATAGCTTCTCTACTTCCCGTAGCTATCAACGAAGATCGACTTTCAGCCTTGAACTCCAGCTGAATTTTACCACCACGATGCAAATCCTTGAAGTTAATATGGTGAAAGAGAATTAAAATTTGACTAACCTTCTTGTTCCATTAGCGCCGTTTTCGGTCCTTTAGGGTTGTACTGCTTGAAGTCCGCCACCGCGAAAACATGAAGCAAAGTGCTCAAGTTGGGTTAAACCGTTTACCTAATAAGGAGTTACGGACGGGTGTCTCCCGTCCAGGCGCTGGTCAGTTGACTTTGTCACGCACCTGCTTGCAAATTCTCCTAGCGACTAAAGCAAACATAGACTATTCTTGGGTTTCACGTGACGTCCTCATTTTCTAAAATCCGAAACTAAAGAGCGGCTGAGCCACCAAAGTTATTATCTTCATCAGCCACGAGGGGGGGTAAATTTACATCTGCTAACAACTTTTCAGCTCAAGAACATGCTTCGTCTAAACGCAGGCACAGTGTGTGACATAAAGCTATGAACGTGTTTGTCGAAAAATGTATACTTATCTCGGGATTTTGGGCCTTTCAAGAAGCTGAAGTGTTAGGGAAAGTGCTTATTTAAATGTTTGCCTGATCAGTTCAGACAATCAGTGGCCGAGATAGCCAAAGTAAGTTCCAGATGTTTACATTATTTTCCCGCCGCCATGTTGGTGTCCCTTGAAGTTACACCAACATGGCGGCTCCATATATACTGGGCTCTGTAAATTTATGCAAAATATTTCGACAAATATTTGAAGATCGGGAAAACGCACAGACCTAAAACTTGGAGAAGTGTCTTAACTGTTTATCTCCTATAACGTGATAATTTCTTGAGTTTGTTCACTGGATGGTTTTCGAGTTATCTTTTAACTGCGTGACGGTGCAACCAAATGCAACTCAATTAAAACAGTGTATTGGAAAAGAAAGAACTCTCTGGGGGATAGCCATTGTTGAAAAACATTTCCTGTCGATAATTCCTCTTTTTTGTAAAAAAAAAAAAATACACTTTATCATCTACAGGTTTTAACGTTTTCCGTCGATCATCTTGCTCTTCTTTGCAAAATAAATTGATTGAAATTCTTTAATTTTTCATTTTCTCTGAGCTTTTTACCAATAGAAAATAAAGGCAATAGATTTGCATTTTGAAAGTTAGTAGCTGATCAGGCAAGTGCGGTCACCTCAAAACGAAAACTGTGCAGACGGTGCGGACTGCATACTTTTTTTTAACACGACTCACTTTTTTCGGTTCTACAGTTACAAAATAGTGTCCAATATGTCCTAATGTTAGTTATTTATTCACAGTCTTTATTAGTATTATTATTTATTATTATCATTATTTATTATTATTATTATTATTATTGTTATCATTAGGAGGGCACACAAACTCTGCAAACTCAACATGTGACTGTTGATGCAATAGATCGGACAAACACGCTAAAATAGCAAACAATGATGGATGAAAGGCTTGGCTACTACATAGAAAGCTTAACGGGGGGCAATGACATGAAAGACTCCAAATTGAAAGCCAAGAATTGCAACCGTGGACAGCTGTTTCAACCTTGTTGGGTCTCGTCAGCACGGTGTAGCAAGTTATGAAGTAATCGGCTGGTTGACTGATCATCCATATACCCACTAAATGTAGATGGTGATGATCGACCTGAGATAAAACTCAAATGTCACATGGAAAACACGTGACCAGGGACATCCGATATGTCCATATAACAAGGAGTTACAATTATCCAGTTTCGAACAGTCACGACCAATTAAAGAGCTGAGATTATAATCTCTTGTCACGTTTTTTACCACAGACCAACACTAGTCATTTGATTCCGTCTGTTCAAAAACCAAACTACCGAGTAGCCCCAATGTGTGATGACACGACATCAGCCTAGTAAAAATCCCCACCAAGCCTCGCTTTGATAATGCAAAATGTAAATATTTTAATTTTATCATGAGCCAATTCTCAAAGCAGTCAAGAGGAAAAGAATATCCACATGAATACACAACACGAGGGTAATGAAAGTTTGAGCAAATGCCGCACAAACGAGGTTTGGTGGTGAATTTTGAGCATGTGACGTAATCGCGCATAAGACCTATTGACCTAAAAGTGAGTGCAAACACAGGCTCCCCAAGCTCAAAACACGTGGTGCATGCGACAGGGCGAAGCTTGTGTATATTGCCAGATTTCACACCGTGAGGGCCTGGGTATGAGTCCGTGTAATATGGGATTAACAGCACAAAACCCATATAATCAGAAAGAGCACACTGAGCTTTACAAAATCGTTAAGTTTCGTGTTAATTGCGCCAATATTGAACAAGATACAGCCATTCAAAAATTTAGAAATTTAGTAACAAATGTATATATGGACAGGGAAGCCCGCCCCTGGGATTGCAGTGCTGGACACTTGTCCGGAACAGGGGCGGGGCGAAAGACTCTTGAAAATTTCGTATGTGCATCATCCAACGAAAAATGACGTCACATCCGGTTTAAACTGGGCTTCCCTGCTCGTTTCACAAAGCGAGAAAATGGCGTTTCGATTACTCAAGATTTCCCTTTATTTGTAAACCATCAGTTTCGTTTCACCTTACAATGGGGATGGAAAGATGTTCCAAGCACATTTCTTCGACGTTTTAAGCGAATATTTCGGGAAAAGAGAATAGTTTAATATTGTTTTGGAGGACAATAACAGAGAGCCTCCTGTCATCGAGTGGCGGATTTTACACATTTGCAAAAACTGGTGTTGTTCCGACTTTTGGTTTTTGTTGTGCAATAGCCTATAATGTTAACAACAACCTGGATGAAGTGTTTCTGGCCATAGTTTGCACTGTGTACTCCGGGAACATAATTACCAGAAGCCGTTTAGTTCTGAGAGTCGCTGTCACCAGAGTTTTTGTTGCTATTTGCTCAAGTGTTTTGGTACAGAGACAAACTTGATCGCATGCTGAAGGAAGCTGAAGGTCAGTATCCTGTACTCCTGCATCTCTCGTTAAAGATTGTTGTTTCTAGTAAGATACAGTACAGGTATATTGATACTTCGGGGTCAGGTATGTAGGTCTCTTTCGTGGCATAAATTAATTAATAATTAGTCGATCGGTGCTATTTAAATTCACGTTTAGTAAACACTTGAGCTAATGTCTCACTGGAAGCTTAAGGAACAGTTTACAAATTCGAGGAATATGTTAAAGTTCTATTCCTCTTCTCAAATTCGAGCCATCAGAAGGAATCTGCCTTTGAAGTCCTGTACAAAAGATCAGGTCCTGTGGGGGTGTCTAGGTCCATTGTGGGGGGTGTTGTTTGAGGCAATACTCCAAAGTAGCGGTAATTCCCAATGGCCTTATGGCTTTGGATACACTAGACAACCCTCCCCTTAAAGCAAGTGTAAGTGTTTATTCACAAAAACATTGTCCCTGTAGGTCGATTCATAATTGACCCTACACAATTATTATTCATGAATAACCCAAATTGAATAATCAAATGTGCAAATATCTCTCTTTGCCCTCAGTCATTCAATCATAGTGAGTTTTTCCTAGAATAGTTGATTTCTCCTCTTTTATTCAAATCTTTGCTTTAAATATAATCTTAAAGGTAGGCATTACATGGCACTTGTCACATTGAGAGTTGTCTATGGTATGCGAGCCAAACTGTTCAGGGCTGTCATTAAGGGTTGTATTGGTTGTAACCCAACCAATGTAAGGTGAGACAACCCACCCACCTGAGTTGTCTGGCCCTAGAGACAGATTTGTAATCTTCATGTGATTGGTTGGTCAATGAAATTTTGTGAAGAAATATGTCAAAAGCTCTGGGGCAGGGTTGTCTCTGGTACCCAAGACCATATAAACCAGGCCCCTAAGCTAGGGTTAGTCTGTTTTATTTCCACGCTCCCTCTTCTTCTGTTGACAAGAGCTTTTGAAGGGGCTATGAAACTGTTATTTTGGGCACTTTATCTCCTCTGTTAGGTGATAAACTTGAGTTATCTAGTGAGTGTGCTGGGGAGAAGGGGGGGGGGGGGGTGATTTGAAATGAAATGTCTCTATATAGTCAGCTCTGGGCCCTGATGTTGTGTGTTGTCCAACTGATTATGCAAACGTTACTTTCCAAAATCTTTTTGGGTAGGTGTTTGAGATGATCATCTTTATCACTACAGTGGAACTCCACCTTATGGCCACCCTGTTAACACAGCCACTTCGTTTTTACAGACACTTTACTCTGACTCAAACAAAAGCTCAGTTAGTACTTTTTAGAGAACCCCTTTAATATGGCCACACTGTGAATACAGTCAGATTTTTGTTATGTGGTGGTGACCAGATTAACAAGGTTCCACTGTAATTTAAAACTGTCAGTTGGCTGTTTTTAAGAATATTTGTTCCTCATAGAGGAAAACATGAATTAATTTTGAGCTAACCCATGAAACAAACTTCTGGTACATTTTGGAAGTAATTTATGCAATTTATAATGAGCATGTATCATTTTTTAGTGAAGTTCCATACAGCTGTAACTCTATATTTATTTATTTATTATCCTCTATCCCTCAAATTACCAAGACTGATATCTTTATTATGTCATCATCTGAAGGCAGTAACTTAATAGGCGAGTTCATACTAGGTACATAAGTAGGCCTTAAGTATGCCTTAAGTATACTTGGAGTGTGAACAGGGTTTATTTTGGTTCAAGTACCTTACTTTGTAACCTTGGAAATGACCTATCCTCAAAGAAGCCGAAGTACACTCTCAAGTCTAGTTTTACCGTGCTTGAATGCGTACTTACGCACTATCCAAACACTCGAAAGCGATAACACGTCAATCAACTAAACTGGGGTAGAAGCTAGTGCACGCAAACCTTCTTGGTGAAGCAAAAACATGGATCACAACAAAAGCCGAGATCGTTTCCTCTCTCACCAAGAATACTGAGTAGAAGATGACAATTCTGTGTACGTAAGCCTTACGTAAGTGCAGTTATCTATTTATTAAACCAGTTTAAGAGCGCCCTTTTTGTCTTCCTAGTAGCATTTTACTATGCTAAAATCCTAATAGCTACTTTATCACAAGCATGCTTTCTATTCAATAGCAACAACTCAGAACAAGTTAAACCAAAGATTTGCCGGAGCAGTACCGATTAACCAGCAACAAATGCCACAAAAGCATTTTTGTGGACAGCCGCTCTTTTCTTTTCCACCAAACAGCCAGACCTTCTACCGTCCTGCTGTGTTGATTGACAAGCGATCCTGCAAGTAGCATACTTTACAATTTAGTATGAACACTTATTTTTAAAAGTGAGCATCGACCATCTCAAGTTCCATTTTCCTAGCAGTTACAACAGTCTTCCAGTAGTAAACCCAAATAGTACTTGCAGCCAGGTGCTTTATAAAACTATAACCCTTCTAGAAGCCTTTACAAAGTAATTATAGCAACTGCTAACGATGTTTGTTTGCAGGTGCTTAAAACTTATTCTACTGAACTGGCCCAGATTTAATATACATTTTGTTGGATTTAGTTCACATATTTTCAGTTTAAAATTCAAACAAACATCAAGACTTAACTAACCGCCTGGATAAGTAAGCAAGACCCTTACATTGATTTTTTCAAAATCACAAAAAAGTTCATATCTTGACAACTTTTCTTTAGCCGTGTCACTTTGGTATGTTGTGGCATATTATTACTAATCTATTAATCAATTATAATGCATCACTATCACAGAGGTCATGAGTAGGTTTTGAAGGGAACATTGAAGGGGACACTGGTTTGTTTATTGAATTGCAGAGGTACACGGTGGCCTCATGGTCAGTGCGCTCGTCCCCGGATCAAGTGGTCCGGGTTCAATTCCCGGAAGGGGACATTGCAATGTGTTCTTGAGCAAGACACTTTGCTCTCACAGTGCCTCTCTCTACCCTGGTGCATTTATGGGTACTGGCCTGTAAACGTAATGCTGGGGGTAACCTAGTGATGGACTAGCATCTCATTTAGGGGGAGTAGAATTACTCCTAGTTGCTTCATGCTACAGAAATCAGGATAAGCTCCAGCCTGATGGGCCACTTGGCTTGTATGCAGACTTTACCTTTACCTATTGAATTGGTTTTGTTGTCATCTTCTATATTTTGAGGCAGCTGGTGTTTGCATGGTGACAAAAGCAAAATGCCAATACCCTCACTGACCTTTGTCAGATGTTTGTAGGTTTTCGTCACTGGCAATGCACTGTAGGTAAATCTATTAGTAGTTGCACTGTCTTTACAATAGAAAATGTGTGATATTAATAGTAAGATCTACACATAGTTAAGTATCTTCTTACCAAAATTGTAGTAACTTTATGGCTCAGTTTTTACCTCTGCTTTAATTTGTTTGAACATCAGTGTATATTTTTTTAAGCAATTTAATTTTGTCAAAGGGGAAAGGGGGAATCTGAGAGCAATAATAAATTAGACTAACAAGTATAAGGAAATTTACAATAATTACTTTCAAACGGAGACGATGTGGATCAAAAATTCAGAGATCTCAACTGATGCTTGAATCTAAGTTTAGTACATTAAAGGAAGATCATATAATATTGTAGTATGGGACTATTAAGGTAACGTTGGGGGGTTGAAATGGGATCCTGGCAATGGGAGAGTAGGAATAGGCGCTGAGGGAGATGGATGGTGTGCTTGTGAATTTTGAGAAACCTTCTGAAAGTGAAAACAAACTGTAAATATGAAGAGATTAAAGCTGAGGTAAAGATTATACAATGTAAATTATCTTGTTTTATAAAGTGCCACTATGATCAAATTTTTACCTCTTGATTTTTTAGGTGTCTTACAAAGAATTCTATGAAAGAATAAAAAAACGCTGTTTACTGTTTGCAAATACCCACATTAATATATTAGTTCCAAAGATATTAAAGTTTGAAAAATGGCTAAAATATGTAAATGAGATGACTGATGATGTCATACACTCAACCCAATATTACAACATGTATATAAATAAAGCTATCTTGGCCAATTTGCAGCACAGATGATTGAAACTTGGTAAGCTAGTAGTTCTACAGAAAACACACCTATGGCTATAAAAAATTTTGTTCCCATGGCAACTCACTCTTTTCCAGTCCTCGCATACTTGAATTCAATATGTAAGTGATTTTCAGCTCAAAAAACGTTAAGGCCACAAACTCAAGCTAACATATTTATATGCTTGTTGGATCATGTATATAAAGCACAATTTGCAAATATGAAAAACAGAATGGCAAATGAGGCCAAAAATGTCTTTAATATTGGGGAGCTCTGGAACCCAGTATGTTGCCTTGGTAAAAAAACTGTTAGCTCAAATTGTGGAGCACATTTAGTAGAATCTTACTGCAAAGAATCAAACATTTCTGATACAAATTGGCTGAGATATCCTTTTTCATCATCTTTGATTAAAATTTGGTTGAGGATATGACATCATCAGTTGACTAATTTGCATATTTCAAAAACTTGAATATCTCAGGAACAAAAAGAGATATTTGAAAATAGTTAACAGCACTTTTTTCTCATGCAGGCTACTTATTTATGTGATTTGCGTCATCATGATGGTGGCACTTTAAGGTGGTAACTGAGTAAATACCCACAAGAGAAATACAAACAAGAGAAGCACTTAATTTCTCTTCAGTTTTCTTCTGAATTTCTCTTGTTGAACTAAAAGTAGTTTTGTTTGTTATGATAACATTTATTCCCTGGACTTTTGGTCTGAAACCCTTTTGTCAGGTCATTACTACGATGGCCCAGAAGGCTCACAGTTCAGTTGTGATTTTTCACAGTTCAGTTGTGATTTTTCACA
>CM042748.1:41252265-41267767 GCA_022496165.2 Catalaphyllia jardinei | reverse complement strand
ACTGTGAAAAATCACAACTGAACTGTGAAAAATCACAACTGAACTGTGAGCCTTCTGGGCCATCGTACATTACTAACAAACATTTCACTACAGAGAAAGTTCATTACTTAAAAATTATATATTTGTTTTAAATTTGTACATGTCTAGTTTCTTTTTTTTTGAACTGATGAAGGTCTATTAAAAGTTGTCAATTGATGTTTAATTTTTTTTGTATAATATTTGATTTTTTGTTGGGAGGGGGAGGGTACCTTACAAGAATTCTCTTTGAAATTAAAGGTACGAGGGGGGGGGGGGGTCCAAAATATAAGTTAAGTGTTAAAGTGTTATGTTTTCAGTTTGGGTCTCGCTGTGAAGCTGCAAAGCATGGTTATTTATTTACTTTAATTCAAAATACAAATTGAAACTTGCATTGATACTCATCACTCAATCCCTTGGCACTGCTTTGTTCGTTAATGACTGCCTTTTTCCACAAACAATAATTTAAACATCTTTGTCACACAAGGGGTGGGGGGGTGGGGTATTATACAAAGTTTTATATGGGGAGGCTCCATCTGAAGGTCCATTACCCCTTTTGGCTTAACCTTTTTATACATTTACCATTTTGATAGAAAGGGCACCTCTTTTGTAGATCTTTCATTGCAAAAGGGCACATGTACCCCTTTACAAGGCTATTTAAAAATACTCTAACCCTTTTCTATACACTTGGAAACAAGTTAATAGACTCATTCTGGCTGAAGAGAGTAAATGGGAGCTTTTCAACAACATTTTAGAGCCAGATTTGAATGGAATCCCAAAATCACAGATTTCCCTTCCCTACCCTTTCATACACCTCAACTTGTGAAATCCTTACCCTTTCATAATTATACCTGAAGCCTGAAAGAGATACCCCTTTTGAGCTGAGCCCTCCCATATACATGTAGGTCAATATAGGTGGTCCTCCTACATACACAAGTCAGGAACCCAGCCCCTTTACAAGTAGTGAGGAAGCTGGCCTTAAGACAGGTACATGTATGAGCCAGCTTCTAAAGCACAAACTTGTTAACTCTGTCAACTTCTAGGACAGAACCTTTCTTTGTTGATCTCGTCTGAGTTCATGGACCATGTCTTGCATCACTCTCACAATGTCACTAACACTAACAATGCCACTCAATCTGATTATTCAGTTCCCCTGCACTATATGTTTCATCACTATTCAATGATTGTCAGACATGAGTTAATTTGTTAGGTGTCACTGTTGGTATTGCCTGTTCTCAGACTTCTTTTTACGAACAGTTTGTTAAAACGGCACATTGAAATAGTGGTAAATTAAAATTGTCACAATTGCTAGTGTTCTCTCATTCCCTTACAGATTGAAAGCTTATATAGAGAAAGCACACTAAAAAATAAAGCAAACTGTATAAGTAACCTTGACTTCCCAAAATGATAGGGATCAAAAGATGAGGAAATGAGAGGGTTTAAAGAAATTAAAGGTGCACGCTTGACCACATGGGATGGGGCCGGGAGGGGGTAATGGAACTTAGTGTTGATGGCATTAACATTGTTGAAACGGAACAATAAATTTGATTATAATAATAAATAATAATAAAACTACTTATATAGCGCTTATCCAGTCCTGTTCTAAGCCCTTTACAAAATAGAAAAAGAAAATCGTAAATATTAAAATGATATTAAAAGTAAGTCCTAAGTTTACGTTAACAACAACCATAACAGAGAAAAAAAACACGACATGTCGAGATTACTAAATCGCTGTTAAAACTATCCTCTTGCTTTTTTTAAGGGGTTCACGGCCTAACTGCCAAGGTGGATTTAGTTTTAGATCTTCGGCGTGGGTTTTAAAATTTTGCGGCGTACCGGCGTACGATCGACAAGATGTCGGCGTGCTGAAGCCGCCGTAACTGGCGTACCCTCACTAAAAACAGAAATTCAGAGTTCTTTACGCCGACATCTTGTCAGAGTTCTTTGTCAACGATAAGCGAAATCGTGAATCGATATTAGCCGGCTGTTATCTCTTCGATTTCTAGAGATGGCTAGTAACAATAAAGCACGACCACTCACTGAACACGTAAAGATGAAAAGTAGATGTTTTTGCCTCTGATAGAGAGAATGGATATCGCTTCAACAAACTAGTCTCCAGGATTTCTCTTACCCGCCCCTCTTTCGCGGCGACGCGGCGGCAAATTACGGCGTACGAAGCCCTTGGCGTAACTTCGGCGTGGGTTCTATGCGGAATGCACCCAATAATGGAAGCGTCAATCAATCAAAGAATTGCTATGGGAAAACATAATTGTTTAAGGTTCATACCCAATAATAACATATTTATTGACATGATTTTGAGTCCTAAGCAAAAAACAAGAGTTGGTGTTGGTGTCGATTGGCAGGAAAGTTCCGCAAAGCGCGTTCTGTGCGTGGGTCGGGAATATATATAATTACAAATTTTGTAGTTAATTTTATCTACAGAATTTCAATAAAATTTTGCTAATAAGTTTAATTCTTGCAGTGATACGATAAACAGCTCTCAAGTGTTTGACAAAGGCAAATTTGAAAAAATGGGCTTCTGGTAATTATGTTCTCCCACTGCCATTGCGCTTTTCTGTTAGTGTAATGCCTGCCTAAGAGAATAGGATATTTTAATTGAGTGCAACTTACCTAGAATTCATCATTTCCAGGCAAACGATGATTCCTGTTGAATTCAGCGACGAAGAAATGACGACATTTCGGAAAAAACACGCCTTCAAAACAGCGTGTTTTTGAGTACCTAATAGCCCTGTTCTTCAGAAACACTGATATGACGAGGAAGGAGACAAAATTTTGTTTATCGTGGCGAAATAAAACGTGAAAAACATCCGGCCGATTGCAAAATATTGGCATTTTACTTACCGAGAGAACGATTATGCCACATTGAAATTGTGATTTTGCCGCTCAGCTCGCTTTTTTACCGGATGTGACGTCATTTTTTGTTAGATGATCTACAATCTTGGACAGAATAAAATGAGAAATGAAAGTACCCCTCCCCCCAATTCAATGATGTGCTCGCGCAACAACGAAAGCGCGCCATTTTTTCCATCATTGAATTGGGGGGAGGGGTGGTCTTAATTTCTCATTCATTTTGTCCAAGATTGTCCGAAGGGTTTCAACGTGACAATACAAAGGGAGCCGGTAATTAGGCACTAATATGTCAACACATTTATTGACAGTAAAAGGAAGTGGTGTCTGTCGCAGTCACGCGCGTCAGAGCTCAGTGGTAACGCAGCTAACCTAAGTTTAGGTACGACAATTGGAGTGTATTTTGGAAACAATAAAAAAATAACAACGCTATTCTAACCACATTTTTCCAAAGCAGTACTGGGATTAATAACGAATCATATTAGTGCTCGAAAAGCTCAGTACAACCCGCCATTGACAAAAAAGAACAGTGCACGAAGCACTAAGCTTCAATCCAAGTTCTAAAGACTACTTCAAATTTCACATTAAGCGAGTATTAGGTACAGAATAATCTATCGTATTTCGCAGGAGCTGATCAATAAAACTATAGAGTCTATGAATAGTCGTATCACTGACATAATAAGAAACAATGGCGAAAGACTGAAGTCGATAAAAGTACCGCTCTCTATAGGCACTCACCAGGCTTGCACTGTGTCAAAACGATGCTTGCACGTTTTTGTGACGGTTTACGAGGTATTTCCTACGATTTAAGGCTGGTTTTGAACGGTTTAAGACGGTTTTGGACGATTTTGGCAATCAATGAAATAAAAACTGAACGAAGAATATTATTTTACTGCCCTGCTACAAAACCGTGCTTAACCGTAAAAAATCGTCAATAAAAACTTGTAAATCGTTGAATTTCATTTCAACGCAGATAAAAATCGCGCAAGACCTCTTTTTTCTATAGAGAAAACTATTCTACAGATAGAAAAGACTTCAACAGACAAATATCCAATAACGGTCTGAAAAGTTAACGCTCTCAAAATAACGGATTGGGAAAGCGTGATGGTTGAAGTGGCGCATTGGATTGGCGTGAATGTCGCGGCTCAAGGTGGCGTGCATGAACTCTCTCGGGTTCGAGACCGATCTCCTCTTCTGTAAAATCTGCGGGCAAAGAATGCCAGCAAACTACGCGCCATTCACTCCATCTCACTCACCTCAATGAACCCTTCGTCCGCGTATACCACATATTGCCATCTCGTCAGAAGTGCCCAAAAAATCAACCGGTGTGAAGGAATCGATAAAGTACTTTTAGAGGGACCAAAATTCAAAGTTAAATTCGGAAAAACTAAGAAAGCGAGCTTAATCAGAGATGTGCAACGCTTAATATTTTGATTCCCGCGCGCGCAACCGACCAACAATTAATATATATATATTCGGCTTGGTTAAAGAAATAACTTCGCTTTTCAGGCCCAACACTTCAACACGCACTTTAATATGCATATTCAATTTTCATAATAATAAAGTATATGACACACCAAAAATAAATCAGGTTGTGATTTTATGTCAATCCTGCTTGAGTCGCGCACAGAGTTCATTAGATTTTATTTTGGCTAACTTCTTTTTCTCTGGTTATCGAGTTTGCGACAACAGATAAGATGGGATCTGCATAGCAAATATAGCTTCTTGTAACGCCAGTGCGGCCCTCGGACTGTAGATTCACAAAAAGTGCCAGGCGTCGCAGTGTTCTCCCCCGCCCCTTGTCCGGAAATATAATCCATACATTTCTTTGCAAATTTTGAAGTTTTTTAATTGCTGTATCTTGTTCAATATTGGCGCAATTAACACGAAACTTAAGGATTTTGTAAAGCTCGGTGTGCTCTTTCTGAATTTAAAAGTCTTGTGTTGTTAATCCCATAATACACGGACTTGTACCCAGGCCCCCACCGTATGAAATCCGGCAATAGAGAATTGTCCGGGAGAATTGTATGGGGAAATCGTAAAAAAATTGTGCAAATAACTATCTCATTTGAAATAAAGTTTTCCTACCTCAAATGTGTCGCGAACTTGTCTCTTGTGCCGATTTAAAAGCCATTCTGACGCTGTTTAGTGAAGTTATTTGAAACCGTTACTCCTTCTAAAAGAATGGAACTCCATTCTTTTAGAAGGGGAAGTAACAGCTTGATTTGAAACCGTTACTCCTTCTAAAAGAATGGAACTCCATTCTTTTAGAAGGGGAAGTAACAGCTTGAAATGACTTCAGAATGGCTTTAAAATCGGCACAAGAGACAAAAAGTCGTAAACAACCCTAGGGGGCTATTTTCAAATATCTCTTTTTGTTTCAGAGATATTCAAGGTTTTACAATATGCAAATTAGCCAAGTGATGACGCCATATACTCAACCAAATTTTGAGCAAATATGATGATAAAGACATTTCAGCAAGTTGTATCAGAAATGTTTGATTCTTTGCAGTAAGATTCTACTAAATGTGCTCCACAATTTGGGCTTAACAGTTTTGTTGCCATGGCAACATAATGGGTTCCAGACCTCCCCAATATTAAAGACTTTTTTTCATATTTGCAAATGGTGCCTCATATACATAATCCAATGAGCAAATATGTTAGCTTTAGTTTGTGGCCTTCTTTAACGATTTTCGAGCTGAAAATCACTTAGAAATTGAAATAAAGTGGGTGGGGACTGGAAAAGAGTGAGTTGCCATGGGAACAAAATGTTTTATAGCCCTAGGTGTGTTTCTGTAGAACTATTAGCCTACCAAGTTTCAATGGTCTGTGTTGCAGATTGGATGGACATGTAATATTGGGTTAAGTGTATGACATCATCAGTCATCTCATTTGCATATTTTACACATTTTTTCAACCCGGAACTAATGCAGTTATTTGCAAAAGGTAAACGGTGTTTTCATTCTTTCATATAATTCTTTGTAATACACCTAAAAATCAAGAGGTAAAAATTTGATCATAGTGGCACTTTAAGACAATAGACTGCTGATACTGCGTGAAAAACGTTTCGAGACACCAACATGACAACCGATAAAGCAGGATCAAATGATTGAATGCAATTGGCTGATTTAAACTACAGCTTTGAATGTGATTGAATATGGGCTTATTGAACAGTCTGATAACCAGCTGTCCAATAACAAACTGTCCGATAACATGGCAAATCACAAGTGAATTAGTGAAAAATGATTTTTTTTAAACCAATCACAATCAAGGAATTGTAATTTTTATGATTAAATGTGGAATAGCTTTCTCGGGAATACGCTTATTTCACGAGAACCACTCATTAGAATTTCACAAAATTTGCCACGAAAATACTTTAGGAAATAAGTAACTGGAGTATTACTAGTTGACCTTCTATTGTTGTTGTTGTTGTTTTTTGGGATGTTTAGGAGTCTCGTTATTGGAACAATAGTTCTGTGAGATCTCTCCAGCCAAATTGTCCTTGGCGAAGTTTGTAAATAAATAAATAAATAAATAAATAAATAGTGATGCGGTGCTGTGGAACCGCTTACTTACCAATAACTAATCACACGGCAATCATGAAAGCAGGCACTTTGTTATTGTTTTTATTTTTTTGTTATTAGATATAATTAGAAGTAGATTGGTATCTTATCAATGCAATTAAGGCAATTTTAGTATTTACTTTAAGTGCTGATGTTTTTTCCGTCTATAAATAAAGTTAAATAAAATAAATATTTAGGCCGAACGTTGCTTGAATTTGTTCATTCTTCACATTCTTCCTGTGCTTCACTGATTGAGTAGACTTATTTATCATTAATTAGAAGCACAGGATATACTTCTAATTTCATTGGATCTTGTCAACACGAATGAAAGGATGGTAGGAGGGACCGAGCGAAGGAGTAACAGTCAATGTCCTACCTACACTGAGAAAATGACATTTCCCAGTAAAAAGGGGGTCCAGATGCGGGTCTGGAAGGGGGTCCAGGAGGGGATCCAGAAGGGGTCCAAATGGGGTTCCAGATTGGGGGGTCCACATTTTGTACCGACCCATTTTATTTGGGAGCACAGTAGGTAGAATCATTGCACACTGGCATCTATTTCCCTTTCATTACGTCACTTCTTATTTTGCTCATGTGTTGTACACTGGCCCTGAAAGAAGTCCAAAAATCTGGAGTTAAAATTTATTTTGGTATACCACAATCGAATTAACCTCGATTTTCAACGTTTAGTCACCTCTATCCTATGAGTGAATCTTTCGCTAGTAAGCAGAAAAACAAAACAAAATGGCTGTAATTTATTGTTAAAATCCAGTTTCTATTCAATTCACTCCCCTCACAAGTATATTCCACAACCTTTCATACCATCTCTGACTAATCTTTATTCAAAAGTGGGTTTAATCCTCTTTTCTTAAAAAACACCAATGTACTTTTTGATCACCAGCTTCCCAGTGCAATAGATTTTATCTGATATGACAGTTGTACTAAAATTTAAGTGAAACATATTCCCTCAGCTAGGCTTTTGTACATTAGGTTAGAATGCTCAACAAAAACGTATACTTAGTATAACAAAATTAACATCAACATATGCAATAGTTTGAATACACCAAGAGATAATTCTCTAAACGATCTGTTGTTCTGTTCATGCTTTGTCCTCTTAAGGCAATACTTAATGGAAAATGCTAAGTTACAGTAAGTCTTCATTTTCACATAAAATATAATTTTTACTTCTATTTTCTGTGGAAAAAATAGTAATTTTCCAGGAAAATGCCACTAAAATTCTAGAATAATGATAAAGCTTTGGCCTCACTAAAATGCTTAAAAAAAGTTGGCATTATGTACAAAAGCCTAACCGTCAACATCTTCTGACCTGTTCTTTGTTGTGATCTGGTGTTATATAAAGAAGCTGATTTGTGGTGATTTTATAGAGACCTTGCAGTTCTACAAGTTTGAAGTTAGATACATTTCTTAAGCAAATAAACAATATGAAGTAAAAACCCAGCCATATTGTACAAACTCTCTACTGATTATAACCTCTCAATTTACAAAACTATTTTCAGGAACTCCTAACTCTGATAAATTGTTCTTCTCTTTGCAGAGTAAAAACAAAAAAAATGTTTATCTCACCTAATACATTCTAGTTCGCAAAAACATTTGCAGATAGAAACTTTTAATACCAATTGTGGTCCATTCTCTGATCTCCTGTTCTCCTTTGGTTGCCTCTATACACGCAGCTTCTACTTGTTTGCAGTGAGGTGAACACTATTGCTGATTTCGCACAAGTTAAACACTAAAGCAAACACCCAAAATTGTTATAGTAAACTACATGTAATATCTGTTTTCCTTACTTTTTCATGATCTGCAACATAATTAACAACAGCAAACGCTTCAAGATCTACATTATAAGATACGTACTGGTACCAAGATTTTTCCAGTTAATTTCATGTTGATTATAAATCAATAGGAAAAAAATGAGGATCCATAATCATGGTATAAACCAAGAACTGAATGAGGTATCTTAAATGGGATATCTTCTACAATATCGTTATCTCTTGCCCTGGAGAAAGAAACACATTTTAGGTCAAGTGTTCAGGATCAGGCCTCTCTTAAGGCCCACAGAACTGACCAATCACAGAATTCACACTATGTGAGAACTGAATTTTACTGCCATACAAATGTGACTAGGGACTACTGGGTGTGGTAAAGAACTTACAGTAGAAAACTAACCATGTTGGTTATTAATCCTGTATCTTTGAAAAGAAAGCAAATCTTTGAAAATTCACACTTTGACATTGCCCTGACAAGGTAAGACTAATCATATTTAGCTACTTAAAGTGCATATCACCTATAATACTTTTTGTTGCATTTTTGGTTTAAACTGGTCACTTTAAAGTGTTATTATAACTATTAAAAGAAGTGTTCACGGAACAGTAACTTCAGTCAAAGGTGACTCAGTAGCTATGTCTTTCTTCAGTTCATCTAGTCATTTGTTCTCACTTGGAAGAAGTCTGGACAAAAAGTTGACAGGAAGTGGGAAAATGATAGTGGAATTCTTCTCAGCAGAGATGGTTGTCAGGGTTTGAAGGTATCGCAGCTGAAGAGCAGAAGGAGACTCGGAAATGATCTCAGCAGCTTCCTTCAGTGCACGAGAGGCATTCATCTCACCCTCAGCAGCAATGACCTAACAATGACAGTGAAGTTTTGACACAGGGCATAAAAAAACAAAAGTTCAGCCAAAGACAAAAATTAAATACATGTCTATAACAATGGACCCTTCTTGAAAATGGCAACCGAAAATTCAAATAAGTCACAATTAAAAACATATTCCAGCACTAGAAAGAACACCTTTACTTTAGTAACCCTGCATAGTTTCAGCATTTCAGGTGTAATATCAGCTGAAAAAATGTAAGTTAAAAATTGAAAAATTTACAGACGTTTGTATGACTGTGGGTATAATGTATACCCCCAGTCATACAAACGTCTGTCTGTTTTTCAATTTTTAACTTACATTTTCTCAGCTGATATTACACCTGAATGCTGAAACTATGCAGGGTTACTAAATTAAAGGTGTTCTTTCTAGTGTTAGTATACGTTTTTATTTTAGCTGATTTTAAATCATTTGAATTTCGGCCGCCATTTTATAGAAGGGTCTACTGAATTGATTACCAACCACTCAAAGTCTCTGAATATAAAAACGTATTAGTTATACCTTAGCACGAGCTTCACGAGAGGCTTCAGCCTCAGCTGCCATGGCTCTCTGGAGCTGTTGAGGAAGACGCACATCCTTCCTGTACATATCAAGTAAGCAATGCACAATTAAGAAATTAAAAATTCTGGGAATGGGAAACAGAAACTTGCAGTAAGTGCTGCTTGTGACCAGGACAGGCCCAGCCACGACACTTTGAGTAACAATCCGACTGAAAATAGTAATTTAACTAGCAGTAATCAAAGATTAGAACTGTGTTCTGCGGTGCCTGTGATAATAGCATCATTATCTTTTATTTGAGAACGGCTGAAGTGTTTCCGAACAGATATGACATGGTGGAAAAGTCCACAATAATTATTGTTCAGTGGATTATTTGATTTCTTTGCTTTATGGTAAGGTTAGCAATCGACGTTCCACCCACTGAACTCGAGAACTTCAGGTGACCTTGGCGACATGTTGCGTGACGGCTCTTTGCTTTTAGTTTCACTTTAACAGGTAATGTTTTAACATCAAGGCCAAGGCCAAGGCCAACTTTTTAAAACAAATACTTGTGTTACATCAATTATTCTAAGCTGGAAGCACTCATATCAGTTAACACCTGTAACATTTGCACTCGTGTGTCGGTTTATCCGTTGTTTTTCGCCGGTAAACAAATAAAATAGTCAGCATTTAGCTGTTCCTTAGTTCTGGCTTACTTTAATGGGTCTTGGCTTCAGAGTACCTTTTCATCGATTCAATTTTGACCAACGCGGGATACATACTGAACTACTAAGTCAACAAATGTATTGAAATTGTAGCCAAAGAAATATGGCTGTTCCCACTGTTAATTCAGCTCAGTGCTGAAATAATTGTTGCCCCAGTTATTATGCACCAAAAGCACTTCATCTCACATCCTGACCAAACAGGCCACACATGGTCCAGAATCAAAACTACTACAAACGAGCAATCATGAAGGATTCAAAATGCAAATCGTCTCATAGATAATATACATGTGCAAAAGAAAATAACAAGTGCTTTGCAATGACTGATGTCATGAGTTCTTTTCGCCTAAAGTCAAGAAATCTCATTCCAGTCTGCACAGGGTCTGCATTTTCTTTTTTTGTCGAATGCAATCAGAGTGAAAATCAGTTCAAAGAAAACCTCAAAACGTTGAACAAAATGAAAGCCAAAAGAGAGATCAAATGTGTCCTAGCCTCGTGTTTTTTTCTCTTGCACGTGTTATTTTCTCTTGCACTTGTATATGAGGCCCAAAGCCCCTGAAAAAACTTGGAGGGGGGGGGGGCCAAATTGCAGTCTTCACAAAAATTCTCGATTTCTCGTGCCTGCAAACAAAATTAGGATGCGTTCTCTCGTTCCTCGAGGACGCAAAAAATGCTTGTGTACATGTAAACCAAATTAATGACTAAATAATGTAATCTAAAAATGCAACATAATGTACATACACTTCAACACGCTCCACTTTGACACCCCAGGGATCAGTGGCCTCATCCAGAGAGGTCTGTTTGAAATTGCACACAAACAAATTAAGTTTCGGCCTTTCCACCAGAACCAAAACATACTATCACTCAAAGATCAAACAATATTAATACAATAATTGTTCTTTTAACTAATTTAATAACAGTGTAGTATTTACCTGCATAGTATCACTAATGCTTTCTCTTTCACCCAAGATCTCACTCAGGTTCTTGGTCCCCAGCACATTTCGCAGTGTGGTCTGGGCCAGTAGACGTGTGGAACGATTCGCATTCTCTACATTAGTGATTGACATAGTGGCATTGTATATTCTGAAATACACCACAGCATCTACTGCCACTGTCACGCTGTCCTTTGTCAATACCTGAACAAAACAAATACGTACTAGGCTCTTATTTTAATTACTAATTACAACATGGCAATACACAAACTAACAAATATTCTTCTTTGGTATCATTTTGCAGCTTTTGCTTGTGTCTCAACTAGTCAAACAATGCCAGACTTTCACTTTTCTCTTATTAAAACTATTTAATTTTATAATTTTACTATTGTTCTGAAACAGGTTAAATGCAACACAATATCTGTAATCTCTTCATGATCAGCTGTCATAGTCAGGGCTGTAGGTAGTAACAGGCAAGTGCAAGCCTAGGCACTTGCCTCAGTCATTTTTTTGTTGTGTTTATAGTCATCATTAACACCTTAGGTACCTAGAGTAGGTGACAAAAGTGACGCTTGGCAGTACAATTTGATTTTTTGAGTGTCTAAGGAATCAGATCCCCCATTCTCTCAAACAGTGTTGATTTTTCTATTTGTTTAGACTGCACAACCACAGTGCATACACAACATTGAATTGGGGGCCGTGGATATCAGACAATTAATGCTAGATGCAAATAAAATAGAATATTGTACAAAAATATCGAAAAGTGTCATACATTTCTAAAAGTGTGTCAAGTACTTTTGTCATCCATTGTAGGAAGAGAATTCAACCCTAAAAATTTGTCTTACTCATAATATTTGCATGGCCATTGCCTCAGTCATTATTTTTTTAATGAATCGTTTTCTGCCTATACACAACAAGCTTGTAAATTATACCTCTTGTGGTGGAACATCAAATGACACCACTCTCAAATCTACTTTCTGGTAGGAGTCAATACAGGGTAAAATGAAAAACATCCCTAAAAAAAACAACACTTGAAAAAATTGGCCATTTTTAAATGGTTATGAATTTATAAATTAAATCAGAATGCACCTATGCTATACAGTCGAACCTGTATTATAAACACCACCTTTGGAACTTAAGGAACTGGCTGCTTAATTCAGGGTCACTACAAAATACTCATTGAGAGTGGTCTTTAATGTCAATTTTAATGGTGTATCATACAACACTTCATGCATATAGACAAAAGGACAATCAACACTCTTTCAAGTGGTCAATAAACAAAGTTCAGTGTCGAGTTGTGACTTAACAGTATAATATACATAACATTGCACAAAAGTACCATGCAATATATTGTCCTCTACTCTTCCGGCACGGTATGCAGTACTGTATTTCTATGATCTGACTAATTACTGTTCAAAACAAAATATCTCATTCCATCATGTTCATAGTTATTGTCACATTCACGTTCAATTTCATAGTTGTTAAGCTCAAGGTGGCTGCTTAACACAGGTAAGACAAACAAAGGACTGCTACAGGGTAGCTGCGGCCGCTTAATAGAAGTGGCTGCAAAATACAGGTTACAACAAATACAACGTTTGTATTTGCAAAAACTCAGGACTTCAAAAACTGGCTGCTTAATAGAGGGTGGCGGCTTAAAACAAGACGGTTATAAACAGGTTCGACTGTATGAAGATCTTTTTTATCTCTAAAAGTAAGCCTTATCAAACTTTGATAGATAGAGCAATCTTAACTGTAAGGTGCCAAAGACCTACACACTCAAGGTTCATTAAGTGCTGTAAAGGTCATAAAATGATCTATCTGTTGCTTGTGGGGACATAAATGACAATTATACTCTAAATTTAAGGTTGGGACATATGTACACCTGGTGACAAGTTGCTGTGACATGATGCTGACCCCAAATAATGCATAAAAAAAGGCACCAGACCATATGCTGTCAGTTATATCTGGTAGAATCATTGCATGTCATTTCTTATACACCTAGAACTGCAGTCTGTAAAAGTTTCTTCTGCAAATTTCAAGTAAAATAGGATAACTGAGAGTGGATAATCAGGTTGATTGTATTTAGCACCAAGCTAATATTTTACCTGGTCCCTTTGCTCCACCAGGTAACAACCGGCCAAGACGGAAGATCACTGCTCTCTCATACTCCTGAACAATCTGGTATTTTATAAAATCACATTTAGAGGAAACAATCTGAGGTAACACATTTCCATGCCAATTTAAGTATGAACTGCTAAGATTTTTACACCTTCTTCTGATTTTTTATCTCTCCCAGCTCACAGGCCAAAGAAAATTATAAAAAGTTATGTATATCTTAAAATTCATAAATAAGACATATCTATTCTCTGGAGACACTTATTTATAACATATTTAAATTTGCACAATTTTGTTTAATGATGTGAACTGGAGAAATACAAATGAAATGAGGATGAGACTATCGCAATAGTGATAATGGTAATTATTTCACTTTTTTAGCAATTGTAAATTAACCCCCGTCCCCTAAAAAAGTAAAAACAAAAATAATAAATTCAGGGCTTCAACAAGATTCAAATTACCTGTGGTTAGCTATAGCACAAAATTAAGGCAGTGGGTCTGAATCCTGTTGATTAGTCCCAAGATCTATTTTAGTGCGTAACTTGCAATTGCAATCATTTCACGTTTTCTTTTGGGTAACAGAAAACAAAACAACTCCAAATTGGTTAAATAAGCTTGTGAGGCATTTGCAGTGAAGGATTTAGTTCAGCACAATCTTTCCTTACCTTTACGCAGAAACACAGAGATATAGGCAGCGTACAGAGAAAAACCAAAAATGAGAAAAATGTCAACACATAGTCACACACACCACGGTTCTCAAAGGTACCACCTGTGAAAACAAAAAAGAAATAATGACAGTCAAACAACTGCAGATTGCTGTAAGGTGCTGTACTAATCTATTTTCAGGGTTACTGTTATATAAATTATTTACCAATCTTTCCTGTCTACATAAACCTTTCCTGTTTCTAATTAACTGCAGTACTGTTGTACATTAGAAAATGTTACCATTGCATGGCCAGACATGTACAATTTAAATTACAAGTCATGCAACTGACTATTACCATTGTCATCACTCCCTCCACCTGAAACAGACAACACATTATCATGTCAAACAGTATCCCCAAATCCTATTTGCTTGCTTACTGAATGTTTCCCCTCTCTGCAATAATCATGATACCACTGCACTTAATTTTTTAGTAAATTTTCTTTGAAAATATTCCAGAATCATCATCGTACAACTGTGGCTGGACAATAAATATTATTCTGGCACTAGGGAATCTATAAGTTAACCACTCATTTGCTCGTATTAGTGTTAGCAGGGGCAAACTTTGACCTAATCTGCATACAGACATTAGTTACTAACTAAAGAAGACACATCTGCATCCACACTAATTTTGCTGGTGCTTTCCTTACACCTGCTGTAGTAGTTGACACAATTTCTTGGGCCCCTGGTGGTCATTTTTCACAAAGCATAATCCAATTCCAAGATTTTTCTTGTGATTTGCAATTAGTCTTTCATTCATAAATCATTTGTTACTACATGTATCTTCAAACACCACATGGCCATCAGTGCATGACAAACTCAACCCCGCAACAATTTTAATTTCGCCACCTCACACTTGGTCAATTATCACACAGTGGGATAATTAAAAGAAACCGGCATGAAAATTTTGTAACAAAACACGAGTCAATTATTTTTGCTTTCGCATGAAAGCGAATTGAAGTCAACTTGGTTTTTAGTAATTTAAAACTGTTTTATCAGTTCTTTTTCTTGTTACTGTCTCCAGGGTTTCTTCACTTTTTCATGTTTCTCCTGTGGCTAGATGTCCGGGCAGCCGGGCAAGGCCTTTAATAAATGGACAAAATGCCCGGCAGTCAGAAATTTTCACAGAATTCCACTGAAACATTCTTTCAAACCACTTGATAGTGTTGTATCTGTTTTTTTTTTTAAGAAATTAGAGTGTTTCAAAAAAATATGTTCGTTTCCAAGTTAGAGATGTTTCTTGAATTGCGACAAAATAGTTTCTTTCAACCTAATGAGAAGATGCGATATCTTTTGGGAATAGCCGAGCGATTCTAAAAATTTGTTGTGGATTTGTGGATTTGCGTTGTGTGTGGGGTGTCTCAAAAACTAAGACCTAAGACCTAAGATCTAAGACCGAAGACCTAAGACCCCCTCTGAATCTCAAAAACTAAGACCTAAGACCC
>CM042748.1:41217739-41252255 GCA_022496165.2 Catalaphyllia jardinei | reverse complement strand
AATCTCAAAAACTAAGACCTAAGACCCCCTCTGAATCCGGATAAAATTCACCAGCCGCATCGTCGGTTAATGAGTGCGATGCGCGTTATTTTTAGCGCAGCTATCCGAACGGGGGAAAGCCCATTCACCAAAACCAAACAATTTGTTTGCTTTCCAACTTACACCATTGCTGATTCAAAGCAAAATAGGTCTTAGTTTTGGAGATTCGGAAGGGGTCTTAGGTCTTAGTTTTTGAGATTCGGAGGGGTCTTAGGTCTTAGTTTTTGAAATTCGGTGGGGGTCTTAGTCTTAGTTTTTGAGATTCAGAGGGGGTCTTAGGTCTTAGTTTTTGAGATTCAGAGGAGGTCTTAGGTCTTAGTTTTTGAGACACCTGTTGTGTGCGTTGTGCATACCATAAAATCGCAAGATAATTTGGTTTTATCAACTGAGTTGATAATGTGAATTAGCCACCGTAAAGAGATTCAGAAGCTGACGTTTCGAGCGCTAGCCCTTCGTCGGAGCGAATCGAGGAATTGTGGGTTGTATGTGGTTTATATACAGAAATATGGAGCTGCGCTATTGGTTGGTGCCTGGCAACGTGAAAAACAGAATAAATTAGTTGAATGAAAAGCGTTCGTTGATACCGTGAGGATTAAGAGTGCCGATTTGAAAAATAAATTTTTGTTCTAGAGTTTTGCGACTTTCAGTGCTTCCTTGATGTAGGGAGAGGCCGCAGACTGTCATATGTTGCGTAGAATGATTCGGCAGATTAAAGGGTCTAGCGACCGGTTTAGATGCGTTTTTGTCGTCTTTCTCTACGTCGCGAAGATCTTCTCGAAATCGGTCGCCTAGTCGTCTACCTGTTTCGCCGATATATAACTTTTTGCAAAGGGTGCAAGTTACACAGTAGATGACATTGGCTGAGGTACAGGTGAAATGATCAGTGATCTTAATGGATCGCTTGGATCCCGACAATTTTTCAACGTTGCAAATGAAAGGACATGTTTTGCATCGTGCGCGTGCATTTGAAAAGCACTTCTGACTAAAATCCCAAGGCTGCCGGTCACGGTCTTAAATAGACTAAACGCCCGGCAGTCAAAATTGTTCACCGAATTCCTAAAAAAGCCTCCTCGAAACGTATTGAGAGTGTCTGACGTTCGGAAATACAAAGCGGTGGATTCTCCGAGCTTGTACATATAATCGCCACGTTCTCGAATTTCGAATTTTGCGTGATCACACTACTGGTCACGGTGTCGAGTAAACAAAATGCCCAGCACCCAAAATAATTTTTACAATCGTTTTGCATTTCCGAACAAACATCAAAAAAACTCTCAATACGTTTCGACGAGACTTGGCAATTCGATGAACAATTTTGACTGCCGAGCATTTACTCTTTGTGACCGTGACAGTCGGATAAAGAACCTTGCGATTTAGTGCAAGCTTGGAGAATGGAATTCATCCACTACAAATTCACTCAATAACTTTTAGAATCATCGCATGATTCGCATCTTCTCATTAGGTTTGAAGTAGGCTTTCGCCGCAATATTCATATCTCTAACTGTCGATATGTAAGCGTAAAGTTTCCAATTTAAATGTCAAACACTTGCCGATCTTACAGTATGCCCAAGTTCGGAAATTTTGTCATCGAACATAATTTTTGGAATCGCTCTACATTTCTGAAAAAAACATCAAAGCCTATGAAGTAGTTTGAAAGAATCTTTCAGTGAAAATTCTGTGAACATTTCTGAATTTAGTCCATTCATTTAAGACCTTGCCCGGCTGGGTGTCGGGCACTAAAAGGACCAATGAAAAATTAATTTCTTTGGCGACTAAGAAACAACCTAACATTCTTGATGTCGATCGACTCACATAAAACTGTCTGAACGACTGAAGCGAAAAAATGTCGAATGAAAGTTACAGCTTGTCTAAAACTAAAGCACCAAGCGATGTACAGGGATAGGAGTTATTAAATAGTGTACATAAGAAATACACAATTATTTCCACTTGAACACCCACGGTTACATCTTTGTTAAAATTACGATGCCTCTACGGTTTTCAGCGAATCACCTTTTTTGACAATAGCGTTCATTAACAATTCAAAAAGGTAAGAGGCGTGAATGTGCAAGGAGGCTAAAAAGAAAATTAATAAATTATATTCGCCATGCAACTTCTTTTAATTCTGGCGAAACGATTTCATGTAGTTAAACATACAACATTTAAAACAGAAAATATGTTGCGAAAAAATGTTAAATTTGTGTGCTTTTTAAGCATTTTTATGTTCGAACCTAAACAAGATAAAAAAAAATCGAACGTTGCACAAAATTAAAAGTCGACGAAACGAAGGATAGCGATCACACGAACGGCAGGCCGGGTGGCGTCTGTTTTCAAAACAAAAACGCTCATGATATTAAACACACAGTTCACTGTCAGGTAAGCGAATTTTTACGGTAACAGAATTTACAGAATATGAAAAATAAAGTTTAGCTAATGTTTAAGTTGACAAATTCCCAATTCCTTCGAAAAAGGAAATTCTCTTGCCCAAGCTTCAGTTACCGAAGCCTTTATTATTTTGTTATCTTCGTCAATTGCACTAAATGAAGTAAAAGGCGACACTTAAAATACAGTTGTACTGATAACTTACTTGGTTCAGAAAATGTAGCGTTTTCCTTCTGATTTAACTCCATGAAGGATAAGCGACTTTGGCGGTAGCTTTCTCCAGAAAAACAAATGTCACGTGACTCCAAGCTGCACCTGCTCGCAGCCTCCAGCTTGCTTCTTTTTGCAAGTAATTACTTTGATTTATCAGTAATTTCTAAGCGTTTGTCGGAACACTTGCAAATACATCAAATTCATACAGAAGCTTTTAAAACACCAAACACTCAGTGGTAATAGACGTGCCATGATTATCACCCCTGTACAGTTGATAAAATTGGATTCTTGCAAAATCACTCAGTGACATGAGTAAAATATTAAATATACAATATTTACAATATAAATACAAAAAATAAATAAGGAAAGCTACAAATAAAGTGGAACAAAATTACAGCACATAAAAATGTGGTCAGAGATGGTAGGCTTAAATTTTGTTGAGGAATCTATCAGTAAGGAATCAGACTGAAGACTGATCCTGAGTCAATGAAGTTCTTGCATGGCAAGAAACTATTGAATAATTACAGTCTGGAGCTAAATGAATGGATGAGATGATAATGGGGATACAGCCTCTGTCAAAATAACATTCCCACATTTTCATGGTTATTAATGAAAGTAGTTTACAGTACTATAGGTAAATTGAGCCAAAAAGATGCAATTCTCTCAGGGATCTAAGAAATTGAGGTAAAAATTATCGGGAAAATTGCGCGACGCTTCGACCGACCTTCGGTCATTATCAAGCCTAAAAGTGAAGATAAAATTTGCATACATTATAAATATAAAACTACGAAGTAAGGGTATGTAAAATATCAAAATGTACAAGAGGGGGTGTTAAAAACATGCAAGAATAACAATTACAAAGCTAAAAAGAGATTAAAACACTTTCGCACGAATTGAGTCCGACTGTACATTAAGACTTGGCCTCATGATCAGTTCATTGATTAAAAACATTTCATAAATGAGACAATCAATTTTGCTCTTGCACTTCTTTAAGATGGTACAATTCTTCGTGAGATCATTGGGCACATAAGAATATTCCAAACGGAAATGCTTTCCAATGGGCTTGTGCTCGTCAACGCTTGTTGCTATGGGCTCCCCGCTCGGACCCTTAATGGCGAACGTTTTTGTGTGCAGCATAGAAGAAACCCTCGAGCGCGAAGGCAAGTTGCCCGAATATTACAGGAGATACGTGGACGATACATTAACTATTGTGCCAAATATAGCATCAGCTAATAAATTTCTCGAGACTCTTAACCACAGCCACCCTTCGGTTAAGTTTACTATGGAGATTGAGAAATAATGGAATGTTTCCGTTACTTGGCACACAGCTCATTAACAAATCTACACAAATCCAAACCAAAGTATACGTCAAAGCTACCAACACTGACCTTTTGCTGCATTACAAGAGCCATGTTGATGATCGCTACAAGCGCGGCTTATTAAAGACTATGCTTGATCATGCCTTTCGACTCTCATCCAACTGGTCATACTTTTCTGATGAATGTGATCGGCTCAAAATGGTGTTTTCTCGTCTTAGTTACCCAGACAGGTTAATTAATTCCACCATCTCTCGCTTTATCGCAGTCAAAGCTTCTGATCAACCTGTCCTCGAGTTACCAGCTGTTAGCAACGAATTAAAAACGGTTCCCGTTATTCTGCCATTTAAGGACCAGTCTTCAGCCGTTTTATATTTATATTGTATGCAAATTTTATCTTCACTTTTAGGCTTGATAATTAATGACCGAAGGTCGGTCGAAACGTCGCGCAATTTTCCTGATAATTTTTACGTCAATTGTTTTAAAAAACCTTTGCTTATAAGGATCTAAGAAATGTTCCCAATAAAAGATTTTGAAAGATAAGACTGAACAAAATTGTCTAAAGTGCTTTCAGAACTGAGTAGCTAACATTACTTTAATGAATGCAATGCCACTAGAAATTTCTTTTATTTTTCCATTCCACTGATTGAGATCAACTTCTTTATCAACTTCAAATGACAAGAGAAGTGAAAATATTATGTATTAATTATAATACACTGTTTACATTGTACTTGTTACTAAAAAAGACAACATCTGTGGTTTTACCAACATGGTAAACTATTGCTTGCTTGTGTTAGTACATACATACATGGCTTTATTTGTTAATGCAGGTTGGTAACGTTAACTAGCTGGTTGTCATAGTCAATTCTGCAGTTACACCAGAACTTAACACAATCATGCACGCAAGCAGGCTCTCATATGCTGCTGCAGCACAAACAAACTAAGATGAAGCTGTGAGAGACAAGTTGGCAAGTGAAGCAAGTTGGTGCCAGGCCAGGCCCTTCACTGGAGCCCTCTGTTTCTTGCCAACTTGTCTCTAATGAGCTTTTGCTTACGCTGAAACACATGAAAGCCTGTTAACTTTGGATGACGTCTGACTTAATTAGTTCATGACAAATGGTGTAGGAAAACTGCTGCAACATGGTAAATGTGTTTTGTCTGGCTGGCAAGTGTTACTGACCAACAATACAACTGATATTAACTCACTGGGATCATCTGTGATCCATACCCTTGATCGACCCTCGGTCACCACTCGATTGATACTTGAATGATCAACACTCCACGAACACCTCGCAGCTTGACTCAGTTGGTTGAGAGTCTACTAATTTTTCATTGATACATAGGAATCTGTTGACACTTAGCTTAATATCAACCATATGTTGATTGAGTGTTGAGCAAGTGTCAGTTGAAATGCTGGTCAAGTGTTGATTGAGTGTTGAGGGAGTGTCCTCAGGATGTTGATTGAAACAATGCCAAAGTAAATACCTGGTCTTTTTCAAATGAGAAATAGTGAAGGCAATCTACGCAGATCAAAGAAACTTGTTATCCCATATGTTACCACAACCACTTATGGTCTTCATTCCTTCAGCTACACTTTTGCAAACATGTGGAACAAACTAACAGTGGACCTAAGGTCATTAACATCCTTGAATGAGTTCAATAACATCCTTGAATGAGTTCAATAACATCCTTGAATGCGTTCAGAACTAACATATGCCAAATTTCTTAACATCAATGCAATTAAGAGAGGTACTGGGACCTTGATAACTCAACTCTAGTGGTTTGTATAGTATCACGCGTAAGACATGTTCAGCACCATATACCTAATGTATGTAAATAGTAGTTTAATGTACTGAAAACGTTATAAAGACCATTTTATTTTTATTTCTATTATCAAAACTATTTTATTTTTTATTTTTTTCTCAGAGAATTAGCTATACAGCTACTCTTGTAAATCCAAGGAGAAATAAAGGTGATGCGTGTATGTATGGGGAACAGATGGGAAGAGCAGTATATTACAGCCTTTGACAGCGGCGGAGGAGTGAGATCATTTGCTTCGAATGACTGGTGGATTTATGCTAAAAAAAATAGATTATAGGCTCTTTATTTCTATGTGTGATAGAAAACTTGAGCTCATAAACTAAAACCTGATTCCTACATCAAGGCTTGAAATGAACTTTTTCGATCTGGAGCAAGCTGGGGACTAATTGGAAAAATGTGGTCGCCAGATCGTAAATTTTGGTTGCCAAATTTTAACACACATACGGACATGAATTTTTTTTTACTTTGCATACAAGAAAAGTTGAAATTGAAGAACTAAAATGATTAAAAACACCATTAGTAAGACTTACAAAAAGCTACTGTTACAGATCGCCGCAAGTGGTCAGTTGCAACCAGCGCCTACGTCGCAGGTAGGTTGGCAGGAAATAAGAACCAGGCTTCTTAAACCCCATTCACACACGCTAAAAAAGCGGCACAGCATGCCAAATTTTTGGTACCGTGATGACGATTTTAAGGCACGGTACTCCCAATTTTGGTCGTGCAAATGTATCGATCCCAAATGTGATTTGGCACCGGTGCCTAAAATTTTAGGGGTGCCAAGACTACCTCCCAGAGGTAGTCTTGGCACGAGTAAACAAGGCACTGTGCCAAAAAATTTGTTCATGTAAAAGCTCTCCGGTGCTGTTCCAGGCCTTTTTAGTTGTGATTTTTATCATAACGCATGCTTGGTTGTCACAAAAATGGTGACGGAAGAGACTCTGTGTCTGCCATGTCAAACCAGGCATGATTACTTGGTTTCAACTATAAGCTCCTTTCACGGAAGTTCTGACAAGCCATGTGCACCATCACTGCAAACAGCCATTTCTCCTTCCGTCTTGTTTTTCTTATTTCGCGAATGTCAATCAGTTTCCTTGTTGAACCGAACATGGCTCTTCCTGTTTAGATTTAATTCACATCTTACCCTTAAGATGCGATGCAAGATGATGGAAAGCTGTTTATCCACCATTTGCCGGGAATAAAACAGATGAAGAGAAGGGGTGCCGATTAAAAATTGGGACTGTGCCCAGCTGGAGAAAAAATGTTTATTTGGGGTCGTGTAAATGGGTAGTGCTGTGCCAAAGTGGTTTAGGCGCAGTGCCAAAAATTTGGCATGCTGTGCTGATATTTTAATACCACTGCACACTAACCGATTTTTTGATGCAGCACTGCAGAATTTTTGTCAGGATCAAATCGGGTTAAAATTTGTCAGGACATCAGCTTACCGCACACTAGTTGATTTTTTGTCGCGACTAACTGAGTTTAGGCTTGGGGACAAGTTGATCTCCGCCATGTTGGAAAAGACGCTTGTTCACATGACTCTCATGACAATAGACCATTTTACAGTTCTCTACTGAGTAACCTGGCCACTGAATGGCAGTGAGGCTGCAGGTGACCTTGTTTTGATACAGACCTCACTGCTTTTGTTGTGTAAATCAAGTTGTTGTAATGTTAACTAGGTTCTTTTACATTACAAAAGCAGAGAGGTCTTTATCAAAGCAAGGTCACCTCCAGCCTCGCTTCCATTCAAAGGCCAGGTCACCGAGCAGACAACTGTAAAATGGTCTATTCCTCATTGGTTGAGGTACGTGTGAGCCCCAACAAATTGTCTTGGTCCACCGCACACTAGTCGACAAGTGAAGATTTTTTGTCGGCCGACAAAAAAATCGGCTAGTGTGCGGTAGCCTTTAGCGCGTGTAAATGGGGTTTTAGTTTTCAGCACCCAAAATATTTTAAAAAGTCATGTCTTGAAAACTCTTGGCCTCCCTCTTGGCCTCCCAAACAAAACTGCGCTGTTTTAAGCACTTAAGCTGCAATTAAACCTAGGACCAAAGAACAAATGGCAGCCAATAATGTAAAAAGAACGCCTGATCGATCGAATGTAAGCTTACATGTTACTTTCCAGGAAGCAACTGAGCTTAATAAATTTGGAAACTTAAATATTTACCTTATTAGCACAAAATTTTACATACAAAGCAATCTAATCTAACGGACTATGACTACCCATAGCTCTATTTCGGTTATTTTCCCAGTCATTCTATCTACCTAATCGCGGCTGGGTGCGATCGAACATCGATTAATTAGTTTCGAAGGCCGACATGTTTTTAACTCACCAGGTTCAAGAAGCCGTTTTTCTTCTCCTTCAGCCCGCTGTTTATAACTTTGAGCTACTGGATTCACATGCATACTGGTTGACGTAGAGTGATGAGCCATAAAAACTCACAAATAATCAATAACCATGTTATTTCATTCTCTACACAAAGAGATACAACTGCACCATCGATTTCTGAATTATGCGCAAGGTCTGGGCGAAAGGGCGGATCTGCGACGGCGTCTGCGGGATTACCCGCGCGCGGTTGCCAGGAAGGTTTGTGACATCACTAGTAAGCAAAGGGCAAGTTATGAGTTGCTGTTTAGTACAGCAGTTTCATGGCTTTTATGACTTTTCCAGCGTATAGACGAGGATTACTTGTATTGTAATCTTTCTTTCCATCCTGTGGCTGATGTAACTAACAACATACTAACAGTCTGCTTGACGCAATCCACGGCGATGAAAAATGGAAGTTCATGCGGTCCTTTATGCCAGCATCCTGAGTGTTGGAGATCAAACTTGCAAAGAGTAAAGGATGCTGTTAGACTGAGAAATGGAATTCACAGTAATGAAACAGTGGAAGGAAAAGACTTCGATACTCTGGCTAAAAGCAGAAGGAAAAGTGATGAGGGTGAGCAAGTGAGATCATTTTAATGCCTCTATCAAATCAGGCGCTGTTGTGCTTTTGGTTACTGGTTACTTCCATGTTTGGTATACCTTTGTGGTGAATTAAATTACCAAAATGAAACATTGGTTGGCAGTGGTGGCAAACTGCTAAGTTATGCTATTGAGGAATATCAGTAGAAATAGAAATAGTAAATAGTAGCTAATGATAAATAATATTGTTCCCTGCTGTCATAATTTTCAGCATAATAATTATAATATCGATAGGACCCTGTGTACGTGCCGATTGGTCAAAACCTGTTTTATCACAGTATGAAACATAGAAAAAGTGTGCTTTATTGCATGGTTTAGCATGCATAATATAAAATCTACATCATAAAGCAAATGAAGAAGCCTAAGCCATGTATTACACTGAGATGTAAAACACGATGGGCAATTTTAGTACACTTGAGAAATGCCTGTTGTGTTTTATCACAGTGTAATACATGGCTTAGGCTTCTTTATTTGTTAATTGCCCCCGCAGGGTTTTGGCCCAGAGGCCAAAACCCGAGGAGGCATTAATAGTCTCCCCGGGTATACATATGAAGAACGTGTGAAATATTGGTGTAGTATGCGAATCAATCCCGATTTGAAGAAACTAGGCGTGCACGGCGGTCTCGGGTAATAGGTCAGGTTTCGCCATCTTCGAGCGGCATTTCAAGGTCAAAAAATACACTTGAATTACAATATGGCCTGCATTACAATTTCAACGTGATCAAATAAATTCCCTTTGTAATGGCCGATATTCTGATCTAAAACAAATTGAAAACGCTTTCAAAGATCCTGAAGACTGATTTTGGGAAAAAAAAACAGCTCAGAGGGTGTCGTAAGAAATTCTGAAGAATACTATAGAAATTCGAGGCCAGTGTGGTTCAGTCGCAACTAAATAGCTAAATACCCGTCCGATCGTCAGTTTTACCTTTGGCATCTCGTTTATTTGGATCGCTTATTTTTACTGAGTAATCTTACGTGGCGCAGACCCATGTGACAGCTGGGGACTAGCAGGGATCCAAATGTAAATGTAGATGTTTTGCGGTGTTTTCGTTGAGGACAAAAGGCTTGACTCTAATTTGCATATATGGCGACTGTAACGCAATACTTCTGTTTACATTTTGGAAAAAATCTCGGACTTTTGTTCTGCTTTTGTGATACATTTGCTGGTATATCAAGACATAGTTAATAGAGGAGAATGGTTAATGAAACTCGCCAAAGTTCTTGAGCAGTCTCAGTTAGCTGAGTCGAGTGAGACTAAACCAAACACAAAATTGTACTTCTAATAATTAACATTAAAGTGGTACTTAATGATGAAAATTGCATATTTCCTGTCTAAGCCATTTTAAAACATAAACAAGTGGTCTGTATGAGAAGAAAAATGTTGTTTACTATTTTTAAATGGTAGCTGCCCATTTCGCCCCATGGCGAGTTTGCCTCCACCAAGTTCGCCCCCACAACTTTGTGCACACAATGAAACAAAACCACACAAAACATATGTTTATTTCTTGTTGTTTAATCCACTGAAGGTGACTGGTGAACTCAAAATACCGAGTTTAGGATGAGTTCATAGGGGCAAACTCGGTGGGGGGCGAACTCACCATGGGGCGAAACCGGTATCATTCTTTCAAATTTATCTTTTCGTTCCAGAGATATTCAAGTTTTTAAAAGCAATAATGTCATACACTTATAACCAGATTTTGATCAAACATGATGAAAAGGATATTTCAGCCAATATGTGGCAGAAATCTTTGATTCTGTACTGTACAATTCTACTAACTGTGCTCCACTACACTAGCTTAACAGTTTTCTTTACCATGGCAACAAGTTTGGTTCCAGACCTCCCTAATATCAAGGGCTTTCCTGGCCACCTCTGGCGTTCCAGTTTGATATCGGCCAATGGTGCCTCATACGCATGATCTAGCAAGCATATAAATATGTTAGCTTGAGTTTTTGGCCTCGTTTAACATTTTTCAAGCTGAAAATTATTAACATATTGAAATTAAGTGGGTGGAAACTGGAAAAGAGTAAGTTGCCATGGGAACATAACTTTTTGTAACCGTAGGTGTGTTTCCTGCAGAACTGTTAGCCTACCAAGTTTCAAAAGTCTGCGCTACAAATTGGCCAAGATAGTTCGATTTAAATGCTTGATATAAAATTGGGTTGAATGTACATGTATGACATCATCAGTCTTCTGATTTGCAAATTTTATACATTTTTCAAACTTACATATCTCTGGGACTAGTGTAGGTATTTGCACGTGGTAAACAGCATTTTCATATAGCTAAAAAATCAAGGGGTAAAAATTTTGATCATAGTACCCCTTTAAAGTTAAGAAACCATTCCTTTGTGTCTGATATAACAATCACAATAAACAAAAGCTTGATGATATTAATCTATATGGGGAACAAACATGTTCCATGTTTGAAATGTTCCATGAAATGTTCCATGTTTGTATCTGAGATACTATGTGCACTCTGATTGGTCAGCTGAGTTACATATTCCATTGTATTGTTAAGCACATGTTTCCTGACAAGGCAGCTCTTTGTGAGAACTATAGAGAACTATGCCACCATGCTGTTTATGCAAAGCTTTCTTGATAGCTTCCTGATGGTACACTGTTGAGTTCATCAGTCTCTGGATATATTTTAGGTCTCAAGGCTTGGAGGCTGAAGCTGCTTATTGAGGTATTAATATAACAATAATGTATGGTAAATTGGTAAGGAAGAGAAGGGGTTTGCCAATAATGAAGTTATATTGCAAGAGACATATCACTATTGACCCTGGATCCAACCACAAATTAAGTTGGGTCCTTCTTAACTCCAGATTTAGAGCAGTCGCCAAGGGATTCCCGAAGGCAATATAAGAGGAAAGCTATTTTGTTGCATTTTGCAGTGCTAAATGGTAAATTTTTTATGAGAAAATTGCTTTGGAAAAAAATATGATTCAGTGTTTATAACTAAGTGCCAGTCCTAAGCTGCACATTAGAATTTTAAATCTTTAAAACATGGAAGGAAAGAGGAAGAGTTCTGATATTTCTTATGAATCAGAAATAACTTTGCCATCTTCATAATTGTATGTTTGGAATTACTGTTTACACATAAAATAGGAAAGCTAGTGTAGATAAAAGTCTGTTAATTACGGGTTGTTTATTACCTCAAAACTTTTATAATTATTACAAAAGGCATGGAGTTTCATAAAACCCATATATAGCATTAAGCACATGGACATTGTTAATCTATTGGCACTGATTACAATTTTTGGATTTAGGTGTCTTTTAAGTTTTAGGGTTTTTTGTCTATAATCTGGTCACATGACTGGTTAAAATAATACAGCCATGATATGAAACTTTTACATGACTCTTCAATGGAGCAAACTTGTCCAAAAATCTTATCGTTATAGGAAGTCTGGTTTTTAAAATATGATGGTTCGAAACCTTCCTTAGAAAGAAATTCAAGACCAATTAGTGGCTTGAATAAAATTAAGTTAAGTATTAGGACCACCGTACGATATTTTTAAAGAAAGTGATTTGCGAAGTATTCTTTTTACTCCCAGCTGACTGACTCAGCTCTCAGAGGGTAGTTCTGGTTTCTGTAAAATAAAGTATCTAGAAGTTTTACTATAACCTCCCTGACTGGGATACTAGTCCAGAGTTCTCCCAAAAATTGGAAGTAGAGGGAGAGTAGCTTTGAGTAGGCGGTGGACAATGTGATAAATAGACGTGCAGTGGTTTTGTTGGGGCCAAGTGGAGGAGGGGGCCCACCTTTTATTAGGGGCTCCAGGAGCCTCTCCAAGAAAATTTTGAAATTGGGGTTCTAAGAAGTGCATTCCATCTTGTAATTTAATTAAACAATAATGGTTTTAAGTTCTTTTCTTAAAGAAAAGGAATTTTGCCGAGCAAAAGATATGTTTGTCTTAGTTCTGTAGTTTAACAGTTTAATTGTCGTCATCCATATCAAACTCTGAATCTGCATTAGACATGTCATTGTCATCCTTCATGTCCATATTATTTACTTTGAGTAGCCGGCACGCCAAGGATGACTTGATGACGAATTTTGCCAGTCACCGGAGCTTACGGAGAACTCGCTAGTCCATGGAAAGTTACTTTCCATCATTCATTCAGCTTGTCTCAACAATTTGTTTCACACTCAGACCAGAGAGGGTCTATCACTGCGGAGTGCCTTAATTAAAGAGTCCTATGAAAACTACAAACTAAAGGCTCAGTTAATTACAGTCAAAGATGGTACATTCCTAAATTTAATTTCATAATTTACCACTTAATTAATCAGCACATTTTCCATTACTGGTAATAGGATGGAGTTGTTCTAAATTAATAATTAAATTATTTGTATTTCAGGCTCTCTTCCTACACTGAAAATTGTTGATGTGTTTGGGGAGACAGACCTCAGACAGAACAGTGCACCAATTAATGGCCGTACTACATCACAATTAAACAGATATCATCACAGGTCATCATCATTACCATCATCATCACCTGATCTGAGGTCAGAACTGCAATCTTTTGTATTTTATGTTTTAAGCTAAACTGAGATTTTCTGAAATCATCAAACTTGTGTGGCAATGCAAAAAAGAGTTTTTAATATCATTTATTTATAGAATATTGGATACTATGACTGGAGAGTTCAATTAAGGAAAAACTTAACTGAAATCAAAATTTAACTTTTGGCTGAGATGGACTGTTGCCATAATAATATTGTTACATATCGCAATAGACCCCAAAGGACTGGCATTAATATGTAAATTAGTCACCTGCACTTAATATGCACATCGGCACTTGGCACTTAACACTTCGCACATGGACAACGGTTCGTACAGACATCGTTGTAAAGCAAGTAAGGATTAAAGATAAACAAGATTGAACCCGACTCTTTATTACATGGTGGCAGCAAAATATGGCAGCAGCTACGTCCTTCACCTCACCTCAAATGAACTGGGACGCTCCGGACGTAATATCTGCGTTCGGACGATTCAAACAGAAATGTCAGCTCATGTTTACAAGCGTGCTCAAAGACGCCGACGACGAAGAGAAAGTGAGCTACATTCTACTCTGGTCAGGAGAAAAAGGGCTGGATATGTACAACAGCTGGACTTTTGCGAAACAAGAAAACAAGAAAAAACCCGAAATCATCTTCGCGAAGTTCGAGAATCAATTGGAACCGAAAACAAGCCATCGAATTCACAGATACAAACTACAAGAAATGCGACAACAATCGAGCGAGCCCGTCGATGATTTCATCCCAAGAATCAAAAACCTAGCAGCAAGATGTCAATTTCGAGATACCATCGAAGTCGAAGACAGAGTGCTAGACCAGCTCATCTATGGATCAAGAAACCCCGACGTTCAAAAAGCTCTCATAAGCCGAGACAAAACGCTAACCCTCGCGGCCGCAATCGATATAGCACGCAGCCACGAGGCCACAAGCAAACACATGAAAACGCTGGTTGAACACACTAAAACGTCTGAAGAAGATAAGAGCATCTACGCGATTCAGAGAGAACAACAAAGGGAATTCTGTAACAACTGTGGCAAACAACACCCGAAACATCCCCGAAATAAATGTCCAGCCTACGGCACAACATGCTTAAAATGTGGAAAAGCTAATCATTGGAAATCTGTTTGCAGATCCAGCAAACGAAAACAAGACACTCAAGAAACCAAGCCGACCTTCAAGAAATCCATCCACGCTATCGAAGATGATTCCCATGACAATGATGATGAAATTCTTACAATCAGTACCATTGAAATAAATGCCATGGAAGGTGTTTCCGACGATACGCGCGATGAAGCCTTCGCAACACTTGAGATATGTCAGCCTAAAAGGAAGCGAAAAATTAACCTCCAATGCAAGGTAGACACAGGAGCACAAAGCAACGTATTACCCGTCAGATTGCTTCGCATAATTGCTCCAGAGAAATTTCACGCCAAGGGTAACCCTAAACCCGAAGCCCTGGAAAAGAACGAAACCATCCTTTCAGCATACGGGGGCTCCATAATCAAGCAGCTTGGCACCATTGATATACCCTGTAACTACAAAGACAAGAAGGTCAATTGCAGGTTTTACGTTACGGACACCACTGGGCCAGCTATTCTCGGCTTAAGAGCCTGTACAGCACTGAAACTAGTCTCGCTACACTGCGTTCTCAAAACAAGCCAATCGACCCAAACTGGATCAACCACCAGCCCCAATGGCCCAGACCAACAATCGAAGTACATCAAAAGCCAAGTACCACTAACAGGACGCCCTCCAATAAGAAACAAGCAGGAACTGATGGAAATGTATCCTGAATGTTTCAATGGCACCGTCGGATGTTTTGAAGATTACGTGTACCATATCACACTCGACCCCGAAGTACCACCAGTGGTCCACGCCCCCCGGAAAGTGCCAATTGAACTAAAGGAGAAATTAAGAGCTGAACTGGAAGAAATGGAGTGCAAAGGTATAATCGCGAAAGTCACACAGCCAACAGACTGGGTGAACTCATTAGTTATCAGAGAGAAAGAAAATGGGCGACTTCGATCATGCCTCGACCCCAAAGACCTGAACAAAGCCATTAAAAGAGAAAACCATCTTATCCCCACCTTGGAAGAAATCACACCTAACTTAACGGGAGCGAATTTGTTCAGCAAGCTTGATGCTCGCAATGGTTACTGGAATGTTAAACTGGATGACGAGTCCTCGTACTTAACAACCTTCAATACACCATTGGGCCGATTCCGGTTCCTTAGAATGCCATTTGGCCTACGCATGAGTCAAGACATCTTCCAATTCAAGATTGATGAAACATACCGTGATTGTCAAGGTGCCATTGGCATAGCAGACGACATCACTGTATACGGAAAGAATGACAAAGAGCATGACCTGCACCTACATGAAACCATGGAACGCACCAGGAAAGCCGGCATCAAGCTCAATGACGAAAAGTGCGTTATCAAGACAAAAGAATGCAACTTCTTTGGCATGCTTTACACACCAGATGGGGTTAAGCCCAGCCCAGATAAAATCAAAGCCATCGAACAGCTGGAACCACCCAAAGACAAAAAAGAGCTACACACCTTCTTGGGGATGGCAACCTATATGAGCTCGTTTATCCCAAAGTTAGCTGATCACACTACGCCTTTAAGAGACCTCCTTAAGGAGAACGTTGACTTTGCATGGAATCCATCACACTCGAGAGCCTTTGAAAAAGTGAAGTCATTGATATGTTCTGCAACCACCTTGGCGTACTATGACAGAAAGGAACCAGTTGTTCTCCACGTTGATGCATCAATTAAGGGCCTTGGTGCAGCCTTATTCCAGAACAACAGACCGATAGCATTTGCATCAAAAGCACTGACACCCGCCGAGACCCGCTATGCCAACATCGAACGAGAACTGTTAGCAGTAGTCTACGGATGTGAAAAATTCCACTCCTACCTCTATGGAAGATCATTTGTGGTGAAAAGTGACCATCGCCCCCTAGAGCAAATCCACAAGAAGAACCTCATGCAAGCACCTCCACGCCTTCAAAGAATGCTGTTGCGTCTACAGCCTTATGACTGCGTCATCAAATACACCCCTGGAAGAGAAATGGTCACAGCCGACGCCCTATCACGTCTCTCACCAATGGATAAATTTGAAGTACCAGAAATGAATGTAAAAGTTCATCACTTAATCAGAATCACCCCAGCTAAAATGCAAGAGTTCAAAGAGGAGACTGCAAAAGATGAAACCCTGCAGCTGTTATCCCGCCAAGTGACACAAGGCTGGCCAGACAGTGTGAAGAAAGTTGATCCCACAATAAATCCATACTGGGCGTTGCGAGATGACATCTCGGTAGAAGATGGATTAGTGCTTCTTGGAAGCCGAGTGATAGTTCCAGAATCCCTGAGAGGCAACATTCTTCAGCAAATCCATGGAGGACATCTCGGGATAGAAAAATGCAAACTGCGAGCCAAATCGTGTGTTTATTGGCCAAACATTTACAATGAAATCGAAAACCTGGTCACCTCATGCAGTGTATGCCAGAAGTACCACAACTCCCAGCAGAAAGAACCTATGATACCGTCAGAGATACCCTCAAGACCATGGCAAATTGTGAGCGCAGATCTGTTCTACGTTCAACAGTCGTGGTTTCTTCTAGTCGTCGACTACTATTCCAAATTTCCGTTCGTCAGGAAGCTCCACAACCTCACAGCTAGAGCCGTTGCTAAGGAGATGAAAACGCTGTTCGTAGAGAATGGAATTCCAAGAACATTACAATGCGATAATGGTACCCAATTTACGTCCGCAGAGTTCAAACAACTGGCAGACCAATACGGCCTTGAGATTGTGACATCTTCCCCCCACTATCCACGTGGCCATGGATTTGTCGAACGGCAAGTCCAAACAGTTAAGAAGACCATTCTCAAATGCAAAGAAGCCAATGAAGACATAGATCTGGCCCTGCTAGCACTACGAACAATGCCACTAAGCTCAACTGTAGCGTCGCCAGCTGAACTCTTGAACAGTCGAATGTTCAAATCTACACTCCCAGGAAAGATTTACCCGGCAAAAGACCAAGAAGAGTTCAGGGAGTGGCTTAAGGCGAAACAGGACACCCAAAGCCGCTATTACAACAGGCACACCAAAGAACTTCCTGAACTACACAAGGGTCAAGCCATTTATCTACAAGACCCCGTGAGAAAAACATGGAACCCAGCCCGAGTTATAGATCAAGGAGAAATACCTTGTTCATATATTGTCGAAACGGAAACCGGAGCGCAACTCCAAAGAAACAGGATTCACCTCAGACCAAACAACGGGTCCATCAGCCCAACAAACAACTCGTCAAACAGGACCCCACAAGGGAACGCAACCACACCCAGAGTCCAAACGCCTCCCAACACTGATGCACAAAGCCCTGCCTCAGCAGAATCGGAACAGGGTCCAAGGAAATCTCGCTCAGGCCGTGAAATCCGACCACCGGAAAGACTCAACTTGTGACTGCTATTTAATTAGACACTTGTGAGATATACGAATGGAAAACAGCCAATTGTGCCTCATTGATCGTTGTTTATATATGTCTATAGATAAGATGTTCAAGACCTGAATTGAGATCAGAATGACTATTTATTTATTTATTTTTTTAATATAAACATTGCTTAACAGAAGGGGATGTTACATATCGCAATAGACCCCAAAGGACTGGCATTAATATGTAAATTAGTCACCTGCACTTAATATGCACATCGGCACTTGGCACTTAACACTTCGCACATGGACAACGGTTCGTACAGACATCGTTGTAAAGCAAGTAAGGATTAAAGATAAACAAGATTGAACCCGACTCTTTATTACAAATATTATTATCTGTTTCGCATCACAGGTTAGGGCACTACTGATTTTGAAGATACACCAGGAAAAATAGAGTCCTCATGATCTACCAATGTTTTGAACTAGTCTATTCAGCAAGTTCTCCTTGCACACGCTAGCTAGTCAACTGAAAGTGAAAAATACATGTCTAGGCCTCCCATATAATGACTTAAAAATCGAATAAGACGAAAAGAGAAATAAGGAAACTTTAAAATATAATATTGATATACTTACAATTCTGTACGGCGTTATCCCACTTAAGACTAACAATTTTTTCCAGTTTTGCTCAAAGGCGTAAAACACACTTTTCCGATAAAGCTGTTCATTAAATCTGATATTCGATTCCCAACTAGTGCTTACTTTAACGTTAGTCACGAACGTGATCTAATCTGATTGGCTAATCACAATTTGCCTGCAATGACAGGAATCTCGCGTGATCTGTCAAATCACGCAACAAAACAAAAACTTAAAAGCCCATGTTATCTTAAATAAATGAAAATTGCTTTATATGAAAACATCTGTTACCGAAGTGCAAAACATTATCTCCCTTTCTGCATTCATGTATTTTGCTTTTTTTGACGGCCATGGTAGTAGTGGTGATACACTTGTCTAGTTTTGCATAAAATCTGGGATGTTTAATGTAGTGTCGTCTGTTGTGTATGGATGAGGCTTGATTAAGTCGAAGGACATCATCCAAGAAAATAGGGATGTATAGTTGCTTTGTGCTTTACACAATCATGCTAATGTAAACATTTTAGTGGAAGAACACACACACAAAAACTCTTGTTTGCAGCAGCTTGTGTTACAAGTGGATGTTGCATTTGACAATCACATTCTATTTTGCAGCAGCCAACGTCAGACATCTTCGTGCACCCCAACTGTCCGTGTACCTCGTCCATCTCCGGTTTCACCAACAGTGTTAACAGATTACCAGAAACGAATGCTGTGGAAGAAGAAACTGCAAGCTGGCCAAGAAGCTGCTAATATTCACCATGAGAAGGGCAATGCATCAGTTGTTGGTGTCTGTGAATTGTATGAAAATGATGAGTTGTTACAAGACTGGAAGGATGTGTATATTACTTCAGCATATCTTGTATGGTGTCAAACCAGCAAGGTACTTCTTTTGGCTTCTACATGTACATATGCTAACAGCAAATGGAAAAAAAGAATAATATACCAGTCTGTTAACAATGCCTTAAATGATACTTATTTCTAGCACTTCTAGTAAATACAATTGATTATATCCATACAATAAATCAGTCTATATTGCCTGATTTAAAAGCCAGAACCTGACGATAATTTCAGGACATACAAGATAAACGATAGACCGAGTAGATTCATTGTGTCTTTAAATTTTGACAACAAATGAACAAAAACAAGATTTTAAATGGCAGTTATATTTCGGTATGAACTATACCATCATCAGACTAAAAATGTATACAAAATTAGCAGCTTAAATAGTTACAGAAGGTATACTCAAGAGAATAAGCAAAGTTCCCTGCTGGATTTTAATCCACTGTTAAGAGATGGCGATTGGTGTTTGATGTGAAAGGCCTCTTTATATAATAGCGGGTTCCAATTATCGTCAAAATCTAACACTGTGGTGTTATTCTGAACTACATTGATTAACAATCCTTGTTGCTGGAAATAGTTGGAGCAGTGATGTTATTTAAAGTGTTGGGTAAATTGAATAAATTATGGATAAAGGCTAAATGTTCGCACGTGCATAGATGTTTGTAAATCGCACTGTCTTTATCAGTTACAGCATGTTCACGTGTACGGGTGAGAAGGGTTCTGTCAGTTTTGCCAATGTATGATGCCTGGCAGCCGTGAATTTGTAGACAACATGTGATTTGTTTAAAAGTGGCACTTTGTCTTTGTTGTTGGTGTAGAAGCACAATTTTGTGGTTTTCTCGCAAATTCTGATCTGAGTGTTAGGGTTTTTTAAGTGTCTCCGCAGCTTTCGTTTAAAGGAACGAAGAAGTTGTAACGTTTTCTCACCAATGTAGGGAATAGAAAGCCAGATAGTGACGGGCTCATCTTTATCTTTGGAGTTGTTGGCTGTTGTGTGATTCTTGTTCAGGGCGTTGTATGAGAAGCAGCGAATAAGCGCATGAGAAATACGTGACGGAAAGAGTTTTTAGTTCCAATTTAACCATATTGGGTGATCAGATTCTATGGATGCGGTAGACTAGTGCTCTGATCCAGGAAATTTTGTGACGCCAAGGAACGAAGCTATCAAAGTTGGTGTATTGACCAGAGAAGGTGTCTTTACGATAGATTCCAATACCATTGGGTGAAATGTTAATATCCAGGAAATTTGGGGTGGTATTTTCAAACAAGTCATAAGTGAAGCGTATGTTCTTGTCAAACTTATGAAAGTAGGCTAAGATTAGATCGATCGTGTCAGGTTTAATTAGGAGTAGCGTGTCGTCAACATATCTACAGTAGAAAGTTATCAATTTACGGTCGATGAGAGGTTTGATGACTGTCTGTTCAAACTCTGTCATAATAATGTTAGCCAGTACTGGACCTAGAGAGCCACCCTTGCTGACTCCATCAGTTTGTTCGAATAATTTGTTGTTACATGAGAAAACAGTTTTGGCACAAGTATCAAGAATTAGCTTACGAAGCGTAGATTTCTTGAGGTTCGTGTCAATCAGTTTCTTGTTAAAGATTCTGTCCAAAATAATATTAAGAGTCCTTTGGAGAGGAACAGTTGTGAAAAAGCGATTCCACATCGAGGGAGACAAACTTGTAACCTTGAATAAACAGATCTGGAGGTATTGATTTGATCCGATTGGCTGCGTCGAAATTATCCTTTAAAGTGAATTCGTTCTGGGTGAGTGGCTGCAAGAGTTCACTAATGTATTTACCAACAGAGTAGTGTGTAGTGCCCGTGGTGTCAATTATAGGGCGGAACTTGGGTAAGCGGTCAAACGGTTTGTGGATCTTGGGAAGACCATGAACACGGCCGGGTCTAGCTTTCCGTGGGTGAATTGTCTTGTACGTGTCTTTGTTCAGCTCGCCACGTTTAACGAGGGAACGGAGATATCGTTGGATGGCAGTAAGGCGGTGATGGGTTGGATCATTGTTGATGGTTTTGAACTTTCTACGGTCGGAGAACAGACTGTTCATTGATTTCATATCGTCCTCTTTGAGGATCAGGACTAAACCTTCTCCTTTATCTGGTTTTAAAATAGCAGTGGTGGTTTGTAGCTTCTTGATGATTTTTATGTGCTTGTTGTCTTCTGATATGCACTTGTGATCAAAGTCTAAGATGTTAAAAGTCAAGGCATGGATGGCTATTTCCAGCAACAAGGATTACGTAATCAATGTAGTTCAGAATAACACCACAGTGTTAGATTTTGATGATAATTGGAACCTGCTATTAGAGGAGCCGAAACCAATTGTGAGCCAATTGTGAATTTAATGGAGCCGAAACCAATTGTGGAATTGCACACATGCATCCTACTGATGAACAGTTACAACCCGTAGATACCTTTTTGGCAACTACTACAATTTGCAGTCTGTTCACTTTGAATTATATAAAGAGGCCTTTCAGATCAAACGCCAATCGCCATCTCTTAACAATGGATTAAAATCCAGCAGGGAACTTTGCTTATTCTCTTGAGTATACCTTCTGTAACTATTTAAGCTGCTAATTTTGTATACATTTTTAGTCTGATGATGGTATAGTTCATACCGAAATATAACTGCCATTTAAAATCTTGTTTTCGTTCATTTGTTGTCAAAATTTAAAGACACAATAAATCTACTCGGTCTATCGTTTATCTTGTATTGCCTGATTTACACGTACAACATGTGTCTTGCAAATCAGTCTTCAGCTTTGACAATATTGATCTGATCACCACTAACAAATTAAGATACAAGTGATAGTAAAAACCTCATCCAATATACAGTAAGATAATTGTTTTTTCCCTTTCTTCCCATTTATTGAACTGCCTGTTTAATGTGTATAATTACAGAGAAAAAGGAGAAAGGCAAAAAGCACTGGGTGAGTTTTTTCTTTGTTTACAAGCAGTATGATTTTTTTTTGCAGAATTAAATAATATTATGTTTTTTTTTTTTTTTTTTTTTTTTGGGGGGGGGGGGGTTGCTAAAAGCATGCCTGGCCCACAACGGCCTAGTGCCCCAAAGGCCCAGTGGCCTGCAGCTTAAAGGCCCAGCGGCCTGCGGCCTGTAGCCCATGGCGTGCGATGGCCCAGCAGCCCGAAGGCCCACAGCCTGCAATGGGTTAGTCCTGATTTTCCAGCGGTAAATCCACGTGTATGCACAGATCTGCATTAGGTTTGGGCATGCAAAATAGATGACAGTGACCATTTTAAAAATCATTTCTAATCAATCCTTTTTTATCCTTTCTTTCATTGCTTGTTGCTAAGTGAAAAGTGTTGTCATTCTCTGTTTATTTGTCTGTTTACAGAACACGATAGAGAGGAAGTCCATTCTCAAATCATGAAGACCAAAAATTTAATAAGCGTCCAGGGCGCTTGCCGTATTCAAATAAATACGGTACTTGCATTGCTGGAAAACAATGTTTGAAAACACGTTCTCCTTTTGGCTTGGGGCTCCTGTAAATAGAACAAAATGTCTCTGTATAGAGAAAGATTTGCAGTTAACATATCTCATTATTTACGATATTTTCACTTTCAAAGTATGGTTTGAAAATGAAAGTCCTTCATTGTGCAGACTGTTTCTGTAAAGATAAGATGAATGAACAGGGAATGAAAACATTTTATCTCAACAACATGCAACAAAGAGAAACAAGGATTCAAATTATTAAATGGTAAACAAATTCAAACTCACCATCGTCCATTTTGTACACCCAAACCAGATGCAAATCTGTGTATGCGCGTGGATTTACTGCTGGACAAAAAAATTGTGAAAAACCAGGACTGGGCCATTGAGCCTCCAGGCCACTGTTAGCTAGTTTACAGGTGTACCACTGAAACAAACTGAGGAAACAAATATTTTAAATAAACATAAACATAGCTATAAATCACAACTGGCAGGAGGCAGACCAGCTGGCTTATTAATAATTTACAAAGCGTGACTGAGGATTTGGACTCGGGACTACCAAGAAGCAAATCTCAGGGTGGAGGTCTTGAACTCTGGACCTCTGGATTACAACACCAACTGGTGCCTTAAACCACCTGGCCACACTGCCACTAACTAAAGAACATTTTAGCTTCACTGACCAGAACATTTTCAAAATAAATTGTACATCTTGAATGGTACATGCATTCCAAAATTTCTATTAGTAACTGAAATGTCTGAATGGAAAATGTGCTTACCATAATAATTATTTTGCAATAATATTCTTCACTGCCATCCTGGAGGTTAAACTCATCCTTAGTCTCTTTTGGTAAATTGGGGGATTTTGAGTAAATGGCAAATGGCCAATCTAAACGGAACTTACCATCAGGCATCTGTGCTTGAACTTATTTGTACAACTGTTGACAAACCAGCTTCTTCAACTTTGCTGAACATTTTTTTAGTGTAAAGCATCTTGTAAGCCTGTAGCTGGAAGTCAATTGGTGTAACTGTATCAATAAACAAGAGGTAATTCACAGATTGCTGGTTCAAGCTCTTTTTAACACTAGTGTTATTATTTGCTCTATAGTAAAGAATTGTTTTTTGTTTATGTTCAGTTCCATTACAAGGAGGAAAGACCCTCATAGAATAGTATTTAAAGATGTCACAGAAGACATGATTCCAGCTACCATGGAGAAAACAAAACCAGTAAGAAATGACTGTAGAGTTATAACATATAACAATACATTTTAGAAAACACCTTGTAATGAAGCATGTACTGACAGCTGTATATACTTCTATGAACTATGAAAAACAACTAATTAACCAGCAACAACAGCAAAATAAATACTTAGTTTATCAAGGGTGAAACACATTATTACTAGTAGCCCTGATCCTACTAATTATAGCTGAACAAGCTCTTTATAGCAAAAGCTATTGATGTACAATGTAATGAAAAATAGAAAAATACCAATTAAGCTTAAGTGATTCTCCTTTCTTTTTCTCACAGGTTTTCCCAACACAATTTAGGCTAAAATATTTATTTAATACTAAGCTAGTGTAGTACTTAACTCAGTGTCTAAAATAAATAGAAAACATGTACATTTCCTCTTTCTTCATGTCAAAAAAGGCTAGGCTAAATTTAAAGTACCTATGAAGTAAAATATAATTGCTGCTTATTTGAAAGGCCTTTCAAAGAATAGAAGAATGGCGTTTTTCTTTTAAGAATATCTTTTTTTCGTTTTAGAGATATTTACGTTTTTGTGAGTAAAGTGATGATGTCATAGGTGGTTTCACTGAAACAGTACAACACTCAGTCAAGATTATCTCTAGAAATATTAAAACTTGGCATCAGGACTGTACATCACAAAAGAAGCAGAATGACACCCGTCATGCTGTTGCCATGACAACAGTTAGCTCGCTGGTCCTTTTTTTATTTAAAACTAAAATTCCCAGATTTTATCCTAAACAAGGATCATCCACTCACAACAATCTAATGGGGATAGTTAAGGCAATATGGGAACCATTTGAGTGCTGAGCTAGACCCTCTGTCACACTTTAAAAGATTGCAAATGGGGATATTTGGTTTTTCACAGAAAGAGACTGGAACCGAGATTGTTGCCATGGCAACGACATGGTAGTTGTTATTCTGTTCCTTTTGCGATGTATGTTTCTGGTGCCAAGTTTGAAGAACATTTGCTCCAATATTTCTGGAGATATTTTTGATTGAGTGTTGTACTATTTTAGTGCAACCACCCACGACGTCATCACTTTCCTCATTTGCATAATACAAAAACGTAAATATCTCTTAAAAGAAAAAAGATATTCCCAAAAGGAAAACGCCATTCTTCTTTACTTTGAAAAGCCTTTAAAAAACGCAGCAATGATTTTTTACTTCATAGGCACTTTAACTCAATTAAAATCTGTAGTACTGTGGTTTAACTTTTTTGAATTCCTTTTTTCCAGAAACGTGCCGAGCCTCGCCGATCTCCTACTGTAGGATTACCTTACAGTCCAAGCCGAGCAAGCTCTCATCGCCGATTACATGTTCAGCACCTGGACCTCGCCAAATTTGAGTATGAGAACAAGCAGTTACGATTATAGCTAATTTGTTTTTTTTGTTTCAGTTCTTTCAATTTTTACTAATTAGATTTTATTTTTTATGATTGTATATATGTAATTTACGAAGCACTTTTGCGATGTAGACATGTTTATTTGCACTATTGGGGCACTTGTGTCCAGGATTGAACGCAAGTATTGTTTAATTAGTACTCTATATTTGCCAGGGTTATTCGGCATTTTCATATTACTTCATATTTGACAGAATTGTGGGTGTTTTGGTGACTTTTTACCAACAAGGACACTTCGTGATGCTCATCATAAGGAATTTGAATCTCATTAGCGTTCAGTCCTGGACATATCTCTATTGGGGATGCATTGATGGTACAGTGGTGTGAATGCTCGCCTTACACCGCTGTGGCCCAGATTCACTGACTGTTACAGAACATCTCAAATGTGATTAAATGAACTTCACTTATAATTTTCTTTGTAGGCTGGAAGATTTTGGAGACTTTCCAAAGTCAGTTATTGCTGGAATTCTTCAACATCTCAAGCCAAGGTACAGAGCTACCCAGTTTGTTTCCCTTTTCTGTAGTATTCAAGCTATTCACAGGCCTTATATCATAACTCATTCAACATACTGTAATATAATTACTGGTGTGAAACCACGAGTATGAGCAGTTCATGAACATAATGATGTGACTGACTGAGAAGTGAGAAGTACTTGCCATTTGGTGGTGTTGTAAGTCCGCAGTTTAGACTGATTGGTCCATTTTGCTGTGATGTTGTTTGCTGTGGTGGATTTGACAGTCTTGATGGCCTCTTGTGGGTAATGCATGGCAGAAACAAGACTAAGGAAGATAAATTTGCCAATCATTTGCCAATCATTTGTCAATCTGGAGCGCCCCGATTAGTCGGCCTCTGGGCTGATTAGAAGTTTTTAGACACTTGAATAAAGTTGATGACTGATTTGAATCAGTCTGCAGTGCAAGCAAAATTTGGTTCTAAGTCTGTGTGTTCGGTTATACGAATTTCATTAAGTTGGGAATTGTTCAGCCTGTGCAGCAATTGTAGCCTGGGCCTCCTCATTAGTTCACTGGGTAGAGCCATGCTCCCTTCCCTCCTCCCCTCAAGTCCTCCTTAGCACTGCAAAAATGACTGTAGTTTTACGTTTACTTGTCTTTTCTTGTGTCCATTTTGAACAGCGTGACAGTTGATCAAGAATTGCCTTTGGGTTTAGAAGGTCAACCAAAGCAACATTCAAGTCCAAGAGCTGAGGTACTGCCAGGCGGTAAACAAGTGAAAGCTGATATGAACAAAGAACTGAACAATTCTGAAAAAATACCGACGACTCTGGAACAAACTGTATTTGATGAAAACTCGCGAATGTTGCTTGATATTGATATTAACTCACACTTCACCCCTCCTTTGGAGGAAGACGTTACAGATGTGGAGAGTGGTGACAGGATCCTGGGGAACACTAACCAAGGCACAAAACTGGAGTTCAGCATGATCAAAGCAGTCGGAGATAAATTGACAGCAGCAAGGCAAGGCCGTGTTCTGTTGCCGCTTTCTTCAGTTGGTGTTCCTTCAGACCGTGAATCTAAAGCCAAACCACACCACTGCAGGAACTCTATTCCGCGTAACTTGGATTTAGGTGTAGCAATGGAACCTGTTGAACTTGTATCAGTCACCCCAACTCCAACAGGAACCCCAAGCGAGGAGGCTGCAGCTCAAGACTCTCAGCTGTGTGCTATGGTCAGCAGCTCTCTGGATGTGACTTTGGCTGCTAGCGAACTTGTTTCACCTTGTGACGATCACGTGAACCAATACTGGCCCGTTAGAGGACATATGACTTCAGCACTGAGGTAAGCGTCTATACATGAGCACTGCAGGTGACCACTGCAAACACGCTGTGATCAAGCCTGATAATCCAACAATGGATTACATCCAGTATTATAATGATCCATTATCCTAATAATTAAATTAACAAAACCAACGATAGAACAATTTATGGCATATTTATTTTACTGTGGCTATGACGAAACCTTTTTGTAAGCTCCGTATTTTAAGCCTAACTGTGTATATATTTCGAAGACTCTTAGTTTGATTAAAGGATTCACTGTACGAATATACAACAACAACAACAACAACAATACTTTATTTCACATTTCCTTATTACATCACATTAAAAAAATATTTGTATAGCTAGTTACATTAGAGTTATTTAATTTAGTTTTCTTTTTAGACACTAGACTTGTCTAGTGAAAAACTGGCTGAAAGATACTAGCCTTCCCCAGAAACAAACAACTCGCTCGAAAACATATAAAATCAAAATCAATTAAATCATAAAGATTTGACGGACTCTGTCAAGTGGCAGCCGCACTTAACATCTTGTTGTTACTCTCAGATATTCTCCAGCTCCAGTGCACGCACCAGCGCCAACACCCATCAGTCCAGAGAGATATGGGCACTACTCTCGGACACCACAAACCAGGGAGCATAGCAATTCCGTCACGTCACGTCACATCAGAAGATGGGAAACACTAAGCAGTGTGTATGATCAAGACGAAACAGGGATAAGTCGGGAGGCTCTAGGTAGCCCTGAGGGGGAGGGGGATGAAATAGCTGTGGAACCAGTGTTTTTAACGCAAGAGGTTCTGTCACGTGACCCGAGTATGGCTCCATTAGTGACAAGGGAAGACACTGAAGAATGGCCACAAGATAGAATGATAATAAATGTCATCGAGAACGACGTACCTCCGCGTACGGGACGAAGCCCCAGCCCCGGGAGTAAAACATACATTCCTCAGGATATTCTGGCTGAATTCCACGGGGATCTTTATGGAAGAAAAGAAATGCGAATAGCAGGTCAAAAAATGATTGGCAAGCTGAACGTTGTCAAAGAACCTAAGATGTCCACAGATTTCCCAGCGTACATTGCACCTGCTTGGAGACCGCCTCGATCAAGGACTCCAATTCAGTTCTTAGAAACACCATCTCGTAGAGCCCCTAAGCCCCTCAGGCAGCCCCCGGCGGAAAGCGTACCTAAATCCCTAACGGTTCAGCCACTAGCAAGACGTGTCCTGCGAAGACCCAAGAGTACCCCCTTACGTATAAGCTCCCCGAGGGATTCAAGAGATCTGCCAGTACAACAAATTCTGTCTGATTCATCCCTACCTACTAATTTGACACAAGGTGACGAGGAAGGGTTTTCAATGGTTGCACAAGTATCTCCCTCTGGGGATACTTGTGGCTCCATCCCTCCTCCCCCGTCTCCGGAAGCCTTGTTAGTAGGCACAGTGGTTCCCAGTGCCCCCAGGCTTGATCCTGTCAGTGAGGTAGAAGAGAAAAGCAGTATAGCTTCTTGTAGTGTTGTTGATGGGACAAGCCAAGTGGAGGGTGTGGCCAACCTGTCGGAGGTTGAAGAAGAAGCTGACATGAGCCAGGAATCCCAAAACAACGAAACTGAAAGAAGTGAAGAAAAAGAGCAACAATCAGGTTTTGTGGAGAAGGAAACAGAAAAAGCTGAACAAAGTCAAGACGTTGAAGAGGTTGAGAACTCGTGTTTACTCGAGCATACTGTTTTCTCATCTCTTCATGGAGAAGCTACCATTGAGAAACAAAATCCGCGTACAGCAAATGCTGTGAGTGATGAAATAACCCGAAACGAAACTGCACACAACGAGGACGAGACCGCAATTCAAAAACAACAAGACGAGATTCCTAATGAAGCTAACACGACACGAGCGGAGGCTCCTCCCTACCCCCCAGGATCGCCAGACATTGTTAGTACTCCTGATTTTACTGAGGGGGTGGACATGAGTCTCGATCTTGAAGCCGAGTTACGTGCGGCCATGGAAGGACTGGATGACTTAGCGGACGCTGAAGAAAGCGGCGATAAAAGGACTTCACCTGAATTGGAGCCTTGGTGACGACATTGTGTCGCTGTAGAATCGAGTACAAAGTTGTTCAGTTTTTTGCCACATTAATTTTAATTTAGCAGTGTAAGATCTTATTAAAAATGTACTCGTGTAGAATGTAGACCCATCTCCTGGGAAACAATTCAAGTAGATTAAAGTTTTTGTTTTAAAGTTTTCCAGCTGCGTTGAGTCACGTTATTTGACCAGAACAAGATTAAAATTTTAAAAAGATGCGAAAACATAAATTAGATTCGGTTGAAGGATTAACAAAACAAATACCCATCACTCAAATTAAATGTTAAAACTTCAATTATAGCTCCATTATCGAAAAAGCAAATTTTCTATGACTCCTGTTCCATCGATATTTAAGTAAATCTAAGTATTTGTTTTGAGTCAGTGGGATCAAAAAAGCTTTTTCTCAACTGCAGTTGACTTACCCTTGCAATTTATTATTCATGACGTTAGTGAGTTTATAAGAAGAATACATTAACGATAATGAAAGGCTCTTTGAAAGAAAACATTTGACGACGGCAAAGACCAAAGGATTTTTCCGTTGTGTACAGCACGTTTCTGAACCTTGTTGGTAATGTTGTAATTACCACCCTTAATTGAACTGAAAAAGCTGAAAGAAAGTAAGTGGTTGTCAAGCAACATCAACAACTCACACTTTATATTGAGATCTCGGTCCGGTGCAAACAAACAACCAATTTACTTTCTTAAACACCTTGAGAGGCGAACCTTACAGCGATGAATAGTTCAGCCCAAGCCGGTCCTTACAGCTGTGAAGGTTCAACTTTTCCCGAATCAGACAAGGAAAGGCAAGCTTATGAACAATTTTGCCAATGTATAATACCGCCTGATACTTGGCATTCGATGATAGAAGTGGTACTCAGTAAGTTGTTATTAATCATATCGGTTATAGGGAACTTGCTTGTCATAATCGTTTTACAGCGAATGAAGCGGAGTGGAGATCATTGCGGGGCAATGAAACTCCTCATCCAGAACCTATGTGTGGCCGACATGGCTGTTTGTATTATCTACAACATTTACGAAGTCGTGGGGATCGACTCAAAGGCTTCCATAACACCTGTGTGTAAACTCATTGGCGGTTTATCATGGACTACACTGTCTGCCTCATCCTGCCTGATATGCTGTGTTACAGCAGAACGTTACCTCGCTGTTGTCAAACCATTTGATTTTGTTGTTAATACTCGCAGAACAGTTCTTATGGTTGTTTTTTCTTGGTATTATTCTCTTATCTTCACTCTACCGGATTTTTATTTCTTAACGAGGCTTGAAGCAGCATTTTGCGGGCGTGGAATTATTCCGTTTTGTTCGTACGACTACATTCGAGGTACCGATATTACGGTGATTCTTCTGATGACTCTGTCAGCAACTTTTCTTGTTCCACTTGTTTTTATCGTCACCGCCAATGTCGCTGTTGTGCGGTCATTACTGCAAAGTCAAGGGTCAAGACTTTTCCGAAAGTTTCGGCCCACGAATGACCGGGGAAGACGAGGAGTCGTGTTTATTGTGGTCTTGTTAACCGCCATCTTTGTTTTGTGTTCGGTGCCCTTTGCTACATACCTGCTGTTAAATGCAGTGTCTGTGACAGTACCAAAGGAATATGCCATAGTAGCTTACTATCTTATGCTTGTCAACAGCACAGCTAATGCTTTTGTCTACTCATTTTTCAGTTCTGAATTCCGCAAAAACTGTAAAGAATTATTTTTACTAGTGTTTACGTGCTTTAAACGTTACTGAAAAAGCTTTTGGTTGAAAAACGAGGCTGCGCAACTTCATTGGTGATGTTGATAAAAAAAAAACGGAATGGAGTCTTTTCGAAAGTGTCCCAGAAGCGACTCAAAAGTGATTTTTCATGTAATAAATCTAATTGTATCTAGAAATTACCCAATTTATGTACTAGCTGCGGTGTACAATTTGCTTTCAAAGATTTTGTAGCTAGCCAACATCTGGCAGGTTGTGAAATAGTGAAAGTAGTTTTCGCCTGTTTACTATTTTGATTTGCTTTCCTTATCACTTCCATTGCATATTTTAAGCTAAGTGAATATGGAGAGACGTAAGAAATAAAACTTTAGATTTCCTGTAGAAATTCGTAATTATATACATACAATGCAAATCGAGTAAATCTTAATCGGGTTCTTTCATCGTTTGTCTTCTCGTCCAGTGTACCGTGAAAAGAGAAATCGAAATAATCTCTTTTACACACAAGAGCAGAGAAAACGGAGGGAGAATATTCAGATTCTCATAAAACTACATTTAAGACAAGATAAGAAATTTATCAATGCGTCGAAGCTGGCGTCGGCCTGTTTTTTCCTGGAAAAATGGAATTTACTGAGGTGTCTGGGACTGGGCTTCTGCAACTGGGATTGGGATAAACATTTTGTAACTCCATATGATCAGTCAAGACATGTCTTATTTCGTGGGATGGAGAAACGTCGGAAAGTGTTTTAAGCACCTTGCTGTGTTACTTTTAAGCATGTTTATCCAGATCCATCCAGCATGTGCAGGACTTGTCACTATTTCCTCTGTGTGACTATGTAATAATGTTTGGCATATCAGTTGCAGAAGCTAGGAAAGAGGTTTGTAAGTGGGTAGCAGCGTACTACATATATACACACGTCCTATCCATATTACGAACCGACCAACGTCACACACAGGAGATAACAAGAAAACGAGCAAGCTGAAATGAGTGCGTGAGCCAAGATGCGTAGTAAGCCACCTGTCTGACAACGGCCGCCGGGGCACTATGCTTCTGGGCCGGGTTGTCCGAAAGCCGGTTAACGTGAACCCGGGATTAAACGTTAACTGCAGCATTATTTTTTCTTGTGTACGTTTTTCACCTCTATGGTTTGGTCTACTACAGGTTAAAACTGCAGGGCAAACAATATAAAAAACACCTTACCAAAAAGTTGCAAAACTGAAATCACAATTCTCGCTAACCCTGGGATAGCTTAATCAGGCTTTGAACAACCCGGCCCTGAACTTATTCAGTCGCACCTCCTGCTAACAGACATCGTCCATTAGCGGACACCAAACAGCCCCGTTGCCCTAGCGGATTTGGACCCCCCGGTCCAAATCCGTTAGCGAATATGGACCCCCCGGTCCATATCCGCTAGCGGATTTTTACCCCCCCCCCCTCCGCGGATTTGGACCCCTTAACAAAACTCAGTAAAAGCATTACCATACATAATTTTCTTACATAATTTTCTTGTAAAAAGTGATAATTCAGAAAGTAGGTTTTTAGAGAAGTTTTTCAGAAAGTATGTTTTTAAAGTAGGTACTTTTTAATTAAAAACATACGCGTAGACGTTAATATAATAATAATAATAATAATAATAATAATAATAATAATAATGGCTTTATTCAGCATTTCCACAAGGTGGCTCTTCATCTGCTAAAAATATATCTTCTAAAATAGAAATAGAGGTAAAAAAGTAATAATAATAATAATAATAAATATATCTATTTACAGTGCATAATAAAAACATTAAGCTAAAAGATTATCTTTGACCTTTTTCATTAAAAACTTAAAAGTCATCTTAGAAAACTGGTTAAAATCAAGATTGTTCCTTACACATCCAGGTAAAATATTAAAGCTTTTAGCAGCTTGGTCTTGATAAATATGTGACACTAGCGGGATTTCAAGCTGCATAGCTGCACTGGACCTCAGAGTTCGATTGTGCATAAATTGTGCATATCTCGTTCTCAGCATTGCATCTCAATTTAAGGTTTTCGTTAAATTAACCTGCAGTTGTAAGTTTGTTGTTTACCTCTGGAATGAAAACGAAACGTGAAATTTGAAATCGTTTGTTTCTTTGTTTTTTTTTTCTCTTGAAAAAGTGTGAAATATAGAATAATAAACGTTGAATGCGTTTGTTGTCATTTAATTCATGCGTAGGCTATTCTACTAACTTAAATAAATTTCACAGAAATGAAACGATATGTGCGCTTTTCTTCGTCAATTATAGCAGGTGATCTTGTGTTGAAATCTTAAAGGACATCACCCAAAAGCTTGCAGTTAGAATAAAATAGCACAAAGGACTGTCGCGCGGGGCGCCCCCCCCCCCAAATCGCTGTTACACCGGGTTCGGACGATTTCCCTCTCCAGCACTACATCTTTAACCTCCCGTAAGTGAACGCCTCTCGCAAGCTACACGGATAATCACATACTGACCTAGATTAAGGCACTGTTTGAATGTGAAGAGTACAGTGCATATGAAGGTAACGTTCCAATCAGTATTTTTAATTTTTTGTTTCTCATGACAGTACATCAAAGTGTTCTTTTTTCCTTTTTTTAGAGTCAGTCTCTTGAAAGTGTGTCTCCTTAAAATTTCAACTCGCAAGGCAATTCCAAACCAAATCCTGCTCCTCTCGTTACCAGAGCTTCCTGAGTTTTAGAAACAAGCTTTTGGAACTTCGTCACCCACTCAGTGGGGCCACGAGCTTGGGTACAAACTACATGACCAACAACTTCCATAAGTGCTATTTCATTCGGATGAGTTTTTAATGCTTAGCTTGAAAATGACAATCATGGAAATGTACATTAAGTATGCACTTCTTCTGTTCCTCTGTTCTGTTCACCTCAAAAATGTTGGCAATTGCTTTAGATTGGTGTAAATTTGTGTATGTGAAATAGAAAAGCCACATACAACAACCCTGTGATGGATAATACAATTACAAGTGGTCTTGAGTACTTGTTCTAGTACATTCTATGCCTTCTAGTGTATTTTTTTCACCCTCCGCCAAGCGGACACCTCCCGTAAGCGCTTACACTTATCCTTGGTCCCGGCCGGCGGGGGTGTTCGCTTACGGGTGGTTCCACTGTATCAAGAAAGCTGAAATAGTATTGACTCGGTCATGTAGTCAATTTGAAAATATTCACAGTTTGCCTAGCAAAATTAATGAGCCGGTATATTCAAATTAGGATGCCAATATACCACCAGATTCTTCTGTTGAACAGGAAGACAGCTTTGGTATCAGTGACAGTGACACTAACTCATACCCGCCAACCCCTAGAGTACAAAAATCTGGAGACGTCTAGAAATCTTTGCATTGTGAGAATGTCATTAAAGACAATGTCCAGGAATAACCTCCGAAAATCACCCAAAAGGCATTCCGAGAGACCGTGAATGAAAATGTTGAAAAACTTGGAGACTCTCGGGAAAATCGGGAGAGTTGTCAGGTATGCTAACTCTGAAAGAGAGTTACACCGCTGCTAAAACAACACTGAGCGAATGAGCTTGGTAAAGGGCCATCTCCCATTTAAGGTTCGAATGTTTTATAGACAAGACAAGATAACTTTATTACATTTTGCTCAATACATTAGGGACAGACCTCGCACCGCAGGTAGCAAAAGCTAATAGAGGCGGGCCAGGA
>CM042748.1:41194102-41217729 GCA_022496165.2 Catalaphyllia jardinei | reverse complement strand
ACAAACAGACAAACTAACAAACAAACAAACAGACAAACTAACAAACAGACAAACAAACAGACAGACAAACAAACAGACAATCATCGAAGATCAAGGTCAAGCTGCACGCGAAACGTTATCCAACTAATTCCAGTCCCTCTCCTAAATGTTAGGCGTTGACGTCCAGTTTCCGGTAAGGAACGCGGAACATTTCTGAGTCCTTCGATTTTCCGATCATAGCGTGCACTATTCTACTGAATATTTATTTTTTGATCGTTCGATCCGCTGAACATGTCGGATCTAGAAGACATCGAAGACATATTCGAGGTAGGGAGGTAGAGTAACTTCTTTTATACTAATTCTAAGAACGTTAATTTCAGAATTAAATGAACATTTATCAACATGTATGTGCAATATTACTCCGGTAGGCTACACATTTTGATATAAGTGTTGTATGTTTGCTCATAAGACTTAAATTTTAGACTTCAGAGTGTATGAAAGCTTCATTACTAGTTTATTCTCCGAATATAAGCTTACAATTAGTTTTCGGGTAGCATATATTTATACACGTTTGTTCAAAGACCGAATGCATAGCGCATGTCTTTGTCGTTGACCACAGGAAATTAGACGGGAAAAAAGATCGATTTATTTGTATGACGTCGGGTGGTTATTAGGAAGCTTGTCTTGGACTCTGAAGTTGACACTGTGTCGAAAGTTGTTTAATTTTAAGGGTGTGTTTACAGCAGCTGAATTGTAGGGACATCACCTATTGTTATTAAATTGATTGTACTGTTGAAACTAAGAATTTTGCTGTTCATTATAAAGTAACCAGTATTAAAACAAAAAGTAGTCACCATGGCTTTGATAAACTTCACTGAAAACACTATCCTTGAGCACAGGTTGGCTGAGCTGACCAAATGCATATTACCAGAAATATCAACCTTAAAAAAATATGAAGATCTGCCTATTGTTGAGTTTGCCTCTTATCAACCTCCAAAAGCATATATAGAGTCCCTGAGCTATAAGAACCTGGAACAGCTTACCTTTAGTTTTGATTCCTAATTCATTGGATGAATTTGAGGCCTCTCAAATATGTAGGATTATTACTATTACCATTACTATTGTTTTTATTGTAATTATTGTATTATTTCAATTTGCAAATTCTAATGGGCTAATTTTATTGCATGTTCATATGTACATATATTTTAGAATTATCTATATATTTATCTTTTGTTTTAAAACTCCTAGTATATAGTTATGCTATTTTAGGAGTATGTTTATTAAAGATATTTATTAAAGATAGAGTACATAATTGAATTCTGCATTTACTACCAAGAAAATGCATCAAATATCCCACAACATTTCCCAGAATCAGGCTAAATTTAAGTCTGTAAATATGCTTGGTGATGCATTGGAGACCGGGAGATTTTGCAGCAGTTTGCACGGGAATGAATAACAATTGATTTATTACATACAAATAGTCATGCCTTGTGTATTATTTGTTGTTTGCCCCTTTGGCTAGTCCGGAGCAATTTTTGGAAGTTCCCTCAGTCAGTTATTTTGAATTTCCAGAACACTAATTAATATGTAAGTAATATGCCTGCTGTTTGAAACAAAAATATCAACTGAAATTAACCCTGTTATCTCAACTCCCCCATAGAAAGGCAATTCTATGCCAGTCAAAATGTATCTGCTTTAATACAGTTATTCAACCTGGCACCATGCCCACTTTGGAAAAGGCTGTTACAATGTAGTATTACTAGTATCCATTGTATCTTATGATCCCCAAAGAGTATGCACTGACAAGTTGTTGACTAATTTTGTAAATCTGGTTGAGCTATCCCATTTTGTGCCAAAGTTTAACTTGATCTTTTGCATAGTAAAATTATAATCTTTTGCTTTATGTGATCTTATTTTTGTTTTAAAAAAACACTTGTTTCATGTGACTTTTCATGTTTCCAACCATTTATTTCTTAGGGATGGTTGGAGAAACTGACAGAAGAAGATGCTAATAAGACCAAGAGCTGGTTAAAAAAGTCTTTTTCTAAGAAATGGAAGAAGAGCTACTATGTACTCCGCAAATATTGTGCAGGTGATCAACCTTTCCTTCAATGGTTTGATAGAGAGGATGGCTGGCGACGGCAAATGCCACGGGGCACATTAGAGCTCTTTCCCAGATACAAGGTGTTTAAGAGACTGGAACACAAAGCTAAACAAAATGTTTTTGAAATAAGCACAGATGCTGAGACTTTCATATTGGCTGCCGAGAACGAGACTGTCATGGATCTGTGGGTGATCCAATTACAGATGCAAAGTACCATGAATCCACGAGTAGCAGGTAGGTATGGGTTTGATGTCAGGTAAAAGTTAGAGATCGTTAAGTACATGGTGATTTTCAACAGTAGCTAGCTCACCAATCCCTCTTTGTAGACCCGAGCAGAAAATATACCTCTGGCCCTTGAGTCCTAGTCAGCAGACAGCATACATCTTGGTTGAATATTATGAAAAGCGTTTTCTTTTCGACCAGTAATACATCTAATAATTGACACAAAAATATACTATTTTAAGGTTACAAGTATTTTAAATTTAAAGTTATTATTCAAATTGATTAGCGTGGAGGCTAAACAAGCTGTTTTCAAGATAGCCTCCAGTCGTATCAAGCAGATACATTGTGGACATTCTCTTTGTTGGTATTATAATATTATAGGTGAAGTGTTCAGAGTCAAAGGCAGCAGTAGTCGACAACTACAGCGAATAGGAGCTAAGGAACAACAGTGCCTGCTACATATCTCCAGATGGGGTCTTACCCTAGCTCTGGAGCGGACACGAGCTGTGCTGGCTCAGTGGCCCCTAACAACAATTCGGAGCTACGAAGCTATGGATTCTAATGAGTTTATATTTGAAGCTGGAAGAGCTTCACCCATGGGTGAAGGGAAGTACAACTTCTTCACACACAATGGTGATGATAACAAGATTTTTGATGTGATAGACAGTTTTGCTTCTGCTCGTCTCAGAAGACATCAGGATAACCACTCCCCAGCAGCATCAAGTGAATTAACAGAAGATGACATTGAGAGAGCGTATGATCAACTAAGGTTTAGCCTCCAACCCATCTCAGGTATGAGTGAGTGAATGTGAGTGAACACTTTATTTACCTTCGGATTGTAGATTAGCTGTATCGTAGCTAATATCTCTACCATTTGAAAATTAAGTATACTTCATGTTGAGAATAGCATGCAACCAAAACGGTAAGGGGGGTTGACCTAAACAATTAGTTGTTAATTGCATTTGACATAATGCAGTTCTAATTGGGTAATGTAGAGAAATTAGAGAACTGTGTACATATCTGTGAACACCAATTTGCCCCCTCCCCCCCAAAAGAAAATTATTCAGGGGTGAATGACATCATCTCCATGTTCATCCATGTGCTTTCTTTTGAGAGTCGTGCAACATTGCAGACTTCAGAATGTTGAGGCAGCTTATTGCAGACTGTAGTGGATAAGTTGTTTATTTAAAGTTTGAAGTCAGTTTTATTGGCATTTTAAAACCTTGCAGACATGTCTTAACAAAAGTGTATGACTTTTCGGGGCAGCTTATTGTAGACTGCAGTGAATAAGCTGTCTATTTAGGGCTTGTTTATAGGGTGGGAAAGTTACCCTATCAGGCAGGTTAATGCTAGCTAGAGGGAAAAATACAGACTCAGGTATAACATGTGGACTACAGACTAAATGCGGTCAACCGACTGCAGTCCATGTATTTTACTGACCAGTCTACTAATATTAGATAATATATTAATGAGAACAAACCCTCTTATTGTATGCATTTCCTTTGCGATCAATTCATTTGTTTTCGTTCCTGCTTAGAAGAGACCAATTTCATGCCTATCTAACAGCTGAGGCACAAAAATGCTGTTCCTAGTCATAAGAAGTTTTGCTTTAATTTGTAACAAACGAAACCTACCAAAACTCAAACACACTCTCTAATCTATGATTACTACAGTACCAGTTACTTTTAAGAAAAACACAACACTCCTGAGTTTTACAAACATGTTTCGGCAGTTGCCTCTGCCATCTTCAGTGTGAAATGAACAATCAGTTACAGTAAAATATAACTACTAGAGAAATTACAATAATAATAGCAATAATTAGCACTATGACAATAGTAGTTCAAAAAATTAAACAGAAAGTTTTAAATTAACATGTTTGACCTGTACATTACCACCGTTTTCGTTGATGTGCGACTTTGGAAAACAAAACACCCCCGGAAACATTTCCAAAATTTCTGTCAGTCTTGCGTGTTATTGACAGATCGGATTGAAATCCACCAATGAGGCAGGGTTGGACATTAGCACTCGCCTGCTCGCGTATGCGAGTGTCTAAAGTGTCAGGCGAGCGCAAATCACAGTTCACTTGCCCATTTGGCGAATGCAATTTTTCATCACCAAAAAATTAATCAAACTGCAAAATAAATGTTTGTTTTTTACATTTGGTTTTGCTGATAAATTTCTAAACACAAACTTACCATTGTCCATTTCTATTTTGCAAAGTTTTATAGTCAAAACTGTCCAATAAATTGGTGCTAAAGTGCAACATTGGGCTTCTGGGCTTCACAAAAAAGTAAACAACAATGGCTTCCTCGTAGTGATTAACGCGTGATACTAGTACTGTTGGTCACTTTGGAGCCGTCAGGTAAACATGGCGCCCAAGCTGGAACTGTCCCTTAAAAGAATACATGTTTGGCCGCAAACTGTAGGGATCTCACAAAGATTTGTCAATAATAAAACTATATGAAATAAAAAGTAAGTGCCTCTATTGTGATTTCTTGGGGTTTAATGTCTAAAACTAGAATTTTTCATTGAAGTAATAACCCTGGGTCTACCACTTGCTCGACAACGCTTTTGATCAATGTGTGTTCCTCCGGTAAGTTTGAAAATGTGAAGTGATTCCCTGCCAAAATGTGGAAGTATATTTCGGAGTTCCGAAAGTCATTGAACCTATATCTACCTTTAGGGGAAATGGAACATTTACACTTAAAAGCTGCCAAACTAATCCATAAACTGCCCAGCGAAACTCCTGACTCTGACGTTCTTGATCTTGTTAAATGGAAACCTTTAGGTTATATTTACAAGCGTAGGCTCGCTTCTATAATGTATCAGGTTCTCCATAATAGTTTACCTGACCAACTCTCAGCCCTATTCGAAACTTGCAACACCGACAATAATTATAACTTAAGGCGTATTAATGACTTCGCACATGTACAGTACAATTGTAACCTAGGCAGAAATAGTGTAAGGTACAGAGGACCCATAGTTTGGAAATTAATACCCAAAGCCATCAGGGATGCTTCCTCCCAACAGCTTTTTAAACAAAAACTTAGACAGGCCTCAAGAATACTGGATCAAATTCAATTTGAAAAAGAAGCCTCTCAGATAACATCAAAACAAACAGGCTTTCTGTATTTTTAATTTCCTGTAAATTTTTGTAACTTCATGTTAAGTTAAATTTTTTTTAATTTTTTGTAAATTTTTGCAACTTAAGTATTAAGTTTCTGGCAGGTCCCCACCAGCCTTTAGGTTACCACAAACCAACCTGCCTTAACAAAAAGTATATGTATGTATGTATGTGACAGGAAAAGAAAGAAAAAAACCTGAAAGCTGCCCGTGATTCAAAGGAGTACGAGAAGAACAGGACGAGGAAGTTTTCGGAGAAATGGCAAGTTAGCCGGTCGTGGCTACAGCATGATAACGATGGGGTGGGAGGGTAAACTTTTAGGCAAGTGAAAACTAATCCGGGTGAGTGCATTTTGAGGGTTAGTCGCCCGAATGGTGAGTGCTCTCAAAATTAAGTGTCCAACCCTGATATAACATAAAGGTCTGAAGGTCACACTAGTGGCTGTGATTGGTGGATTTCGATCTGATCTGTCGATGACATGCAAGACTTAAAGAAATTTTGGAAACGCTTCCGCAGGTGTTTTGTTTTCCAAAGTCGCGTATCAACGAAAACGGTGGTAAGTGTTGGTTTGTCCCAAAGTATGTGCAACACCTCTTTCATTTTAAGAGCAAACCGTGAGGATGCCTGATCAACAATGGCAAAATTGTCACAGGAGCATGCAGAGCGACATGCTGACAAGCTCTCCAGGTGCTTGAAAATGTGTGAGGCCCTGTTTGTTTCCAAGTGTTCCCTTACATGTGTGCTGAAATGTCGGGTGGTCTCACCGACATAACTGAAACATGTTTGTGAATCTCAGGAGTGTCGTGTTTTTCTTAGAATTAATATCTTCACTGCTTTTATCCAGTACTAGTTAATCAGTTGTTATTAAAAGACCTTTTTACCAACAGTGGCCATTTTGAATTCCATTGTTTTGAATAACCATTATGGGATGCTTAGGGGTCAAATACAGACTAATTAGCCCCTCTGAGCATTCCGCAATGTTTGACTCTCAAATCAGTAGAAATCAAAATGGCTGCCATATCCAGGGTTGTCATTAGGAGCTGGTAGGCGGCAGAAACCCGCCGGCTGCAGACCATTTTGCACTGGCTACTTTCAGTGTGCACCAGAAATTTTGTAATATTGAGATTTGTCTTCCCAAGAAATCTTTTTTGGGGAGGGAATCTGAGGCTTAGTTTAGTGATCATTCTCTTGTATACATCTGATGTTATGGGAGAAGAAAAAACTAAACACCTGCAGAGGAAGTACCATGCAAAAACTATCAGTGGTGTCGACGGTTAACTTGAGTACTATAAATGCCAGATCGCAATTCTCAAGTTCGTTTGTGCTTCAAAAATCGAAAATGATGGCCAGCGAAAAAGTGATCTCTTCACAATTGCTTGTCAAGTCAATTGAAGAAGACGAAATCTAGCGAAAAAGTGAGCCACAAAGGCAAGAGGTAGCTTCGATCATAGTATAATTACGAAACTTACCGAAGCATTTAATACCGTAACCACAGATAAACCGGCCTCATTTATCGAAATACAATGACAAACTATCGCCGATCCACTACACACTTTCAAAAGAGCTTTCAGAGGGATAGGGAAGGACTTGAAATGTCTATAAAGATCTATTTCACCTTGCTGAAACTGTTGTGCCCATTCCACTGTTAAGATTTCAAAGGCAGGAAGATTTTCCTTAAACACTCAGAATCGCCAAATTGTTGAATAGAAAATATAATTTACGTTATCCGGCAGAGACATGACAACAATTTCGAAGGAAAATTTCATTCTTCTGTTTACGATTTCGACAGAGACATGCAAACAAAGTTCTGCGATTGAAAATGTTGTTCCAACCATACACGAGGCCGTCAAAGTTGCTGCCAGATTGTTGGTTTTTTTAGGATTTTGTAGCTTTACAGTTGTTCACCAAATACTGTTGAATTAAAAAACCTGCCATTTCACTTTCTTAAAATTTATGGACCTTTTGGAGTGCTTGTCATGAAAAACCCCTTAGACAATCCTAATTAAAAAATAAAGGTGAAATGTTCCGTGATTTTGCAAACCTTGTGGCATTTGGCGGGTAATTTCCAGGCCCCAGTTGTTCAAAGGCTGGACAATGTTATCCACTGGATAAATCACTAACCAGCGGATAGCATGGTTTGTTTTCCCAACATTTATTCACTGGATAGTGATTTATCCGGTGGATAGAGTAATCCAGCCTTTGAACAACTGGGGCCAGATGTTTATCAGTTGTGATGTTTAGAGAGAAGAGGAATGAATCATACGCTTATTTTAAATAAAAACGTGGAGTTTGAGTCCAGGGGAAATTGAATTTAACATGGCTTAAAACTCAAAATATGCCCCAGAATGCTGGAAAACACGTCTCAGAGAGTTCCAAATTTAAAATTTTCCCGGACCCCCTAGAGGGGCATGTTGTGGAGCAACATGCCATGCTTGCTAAGCAAGCACAATTCACTTCAGCCGCCCACCTCAGTTCAGATCAGACACCTAAGATAAGATAGGATAAGATAACTTCATTTATACACGGTATTTCCATCAGTTAATTAAGTTAATTATCTATAGTAATGTAACTAACTACAATAAAATTTATTAATAACAATTAAATAAAAATAAATAAAAATTCTGCTTTTCATGGAGGCCGTGTCTAATATACTTAAAATTAAGGTGTTACATTTTCTAATGACAACCCTGCCTATTACATTTTCTTATGACAACCTTGCATATCAGTAAAAAAGTCCATTGGAAGCAAGTGAATAATATTGCCATATACGTCAAAAACACTTATTTTTTTGTGGTTGACTGGCAGCTATTGGGTGCCAAGTACAGTGTAGTGGTCAAGAGTAGTGCTAAAACCAGAAAGTTAAGTTGACTCAGACTAAACTAATGAAAGAAAATCTGTCTTTGTTTAGTCCCTTCAGTCAACCGGGATGTTCATGTGAGAAACATCAATCAGAGTGTTCCACAAGCGATTGATACTGGAGGAATGCAAGAAATGTATAATCACATAAGCAGGTCAGACAGCATCGGCAGCGCACACAGTTTAGGAAACTTTTCAATTACTTCAGAATCTGCTCTCAGCTACAATCGCTTGGAGAGACTTCCGAGTTGGGGCTCTAGCTCTGCTCAACCCAGAGAACAGTACAATAGACTTAACCCTGCAGTGCCATCAGCTGGTAGCATACGTGAAGGTAGCTATGACAGACTGGCCCGCTCACCAAGTACTACAAGCCGTAACTTACCCGAGTCACTGGTAAGTCACTTGTTAAGTGGAGTAGTAAGTGATGTGTGGGACAAAGAAAAATTTCGAGTCCCCGTCAGGAATCGGACCCATGGCCTCCCGAACACCGGGCAGGTGCTCTATTCACTGAGCTATGAGAAGTCATGGAGAGAAGATCATTTAACTGAGTTCATATGTGACAGGCAACCTGCAACCTGCTAGGATCAGCACTGTTGAAGTCATTACAAGTGGTGAAGTCATTGTGAGTGTGAGAAGTCATTATGAGTTCTGGGTTTCAGTTCCATAAGTGAATAAAGTTGGTGAATTTTAAGCTCAGTATCCACTTATCACTACTCATCATGATGACTTTGACAGTGCTGATGTTAGCAGTATGCAGGTCACTTGTCACATATGAACTCAGTTAAAAGACCTTGATCTCCAAGAGTTCTCGTAGCTTAGTGGATAGAGTGCCGCCCGGTGTTCAGGAGGTCATGGGTTCAATTCCTGTCAGGGACTCTTTGACCCACACTTGTGTCATGTTGATCAATTCACCTTTCTTAAAGCTGTTAATTTATGTCAGTGAAGTAGATCTTGTCCTAACACTTTCCAGTTTCCTATGTTTGTGTCTTGTAGGCCTTGCGGCCAAGCTGAATTTTAATGTATCAAAAACAGAATATTTAAAATGTTGGAAAATTGTTTTAATTAGTAAAAGAGAATTTCTGAAGGAGCAGTTGACTCAGATGTGATTGTCTTCACTCTCAGTGTTAAAATTACCCTCCAACCAAGACTGCCTGAGTTTGAGTTCCAAAGTCTTTGTGAAATGGGGGTTGTAATTTTGGTTTGTTCTGTGCAACCTCGTTCCCAGGGTCTCTGAGGAGAGACCCTGGGAACGAGGTTGTGTTCTGTGGGTTTTATCCAAGTTTTCCTGTTCTCTTCCCCCATATCCCTCCCCAAATACAATCTTTCTAACTTCCACACTGGATATGCCTCAGCACATTCCCAGTTATTATCTTTACATTATATGTATGTAATGATGTTCTTCATAATTGTGTAACAATATGGAAAGCAGTGAGAAATTTAATATCATCTAACTTACAAGATCTTTTATCCACTATTCTGCTTGCTAAACAGGCCTGACTCCATGATACATCTTGTGGTGTTTACAGGACACAAGATTAGAAGTGGAAGGAGGATGTCCCCTGAACCAGCTCCCAAACAGTCAACAGAAGTCAGGAGAGCAAATGACCCCCACCACACCCAAAGATCATTTTGGAATGGGAGAATATTTTGATGAATTGACAAGAGGCAGTGACTACTCCAAAGAATCAAGTAATATGCAGTCAAAGCCAGAGCTACCCAGCAGACTAGAATCCTCTCAGCAAGGTACTCCACCAGACAAACAGAAAGGGCCAAAGTACTCAAGAAGAGAACACTCACTAACCATAGTTGGTTCTCCAAATTTTATGTACTTGAATGCGGCTTACTCTTCTAGTGTTGAGGTTCTGCCAGCTCTGTATGCTACTGTGGATCTAAGCAAGAAGAAAAAGAACAGAGCGGTAGCTGCTGAGAGAGCTTCAGACCCTGTACTCACCAGACAGAGAAGCAAGAGCTCTGACAGCATTTTGAGTACATCACCAACTTTCACCCACTTTGCAGCATTTGCAGCATATACTGGATACAAAAACTCTGAAGATTCTTTAATTTCCATGATCCCTCCACAAAAGCCATACACTGAAAGGGTTTCTTTGGCTCTTAAAAGCTCAGTATCAGAACCTTCAGATGATGGAGATCTAGCTGAGTGCTTTACTAATCTTCCAGCACTTCCTGCTAAGAAAGGCAGCTATGGTGGACAGGTTGAAGCTTTGGAGAGAACTTTATCTGAAGTATCACACTTTTCAAAAATGGAAAAGTGATAGCAGGCTTGTGATAAATGTCAGTTCTTGTTTGGTTTCTGCTGAAATGACAGCACTATTCATGATAACAATATTTTACGATCTACTTAAACTTTTTTAACAAAACACTATTTCATAGTAAACACTTTTACAAATAATTTTTCTTGTAAAGAGTACTGAATAGTGCCAGCCACTATGGTCTTCAATGTCATCAAGAAAGGTGGAGGGTGGAAGGGATAAAGACCTGTGACTATAGGGGAGGTGTCGATAGGTAGTCCCTTCATACTGTTTTAGTTTAAGCACCTTGTGTCCAATTTGTTGTCAGTTGGTAACTTTTAATGAGTATTTTAGCCTAAAGAGATATTTTTGATTTAACCAGAAGTAAAAAAGTGGAAATTTCTTGGAGTTTTAATTAGAGAAGGCTCCCTGTGCACTTTACGTAGTTTCATGAAAAAGAAATGGTTACATAATTTTCCCCAATAAGAAATCAACATATTTGATAGAATCTTGGAATATGCTATTCACCTTTTAAATATAGCATCATTGATTAATGAGAATGTTAATTTCTTCCACTTAAATTTCCTCTAATTTTGTTCCAAATTCTCCATACACTCCGGATGTTCTTAATTTTAGCACCTCCTTTACATTAGTTTTTTAATTGGGAATTATTCCTTCTATTGAATTTTGCATTAATTTAAGTCATCTTAATTGTGAATACCTTAATTATCGCAAAATTTAAGCTTCCTACAATGTGTCAGTGAGGTTGTAGCTTTTCACCTGCAGTCCTTAGGCCATCCCTGTGCGCCCAATCAGATTGCATGTTTTCTTGTGTGTTATGGTATCAATTTGGCGAAATGTAATATATCTCAAGGCAATGCTGGTCAGTGGCCTTTCATGGAGACCATGTTCTGTGGTGTCTCATACAGGGTTTTACAGGGCTTATGTGTTCTGGTGACAGAGGGTTGGTTCAGTATCTCCACTGACTCTGTCAGTGGTGTCTCATACAGGGTTTTACAGGGCTTATGTGTTCAGTATCTCCACTGACTCTGTCAGTGTGACTGTGCCTGGTGGTTGCCACTCTCAGGGTACCTTTGCTTGATGATCATATTTAGCCAGGCTCTACCATCCATTAGGCACCTTTCTCAAGTTCAACAATTGGCGATAAGTTTAAATTATTTTTATGGGAACACACAATTAAAAAATATTTATCTTTAATATTCAAATATAATATATTTTCTTCTGGAATATAACTTCTCCCTCTATAAAATTCTAATTACTTCAAAACAATTAATTTTATTACCGGTACATCTAATTTACAGACATTGCACCTAAAATAGGCTGCTAATTACTTTAGGTTTAAATTACCATTTAAATTCTGTATTTCTTAGAGACTAGTGGGAGTTATGGGGAATAAGCAGCATTTGGTTAGCAAATAAAATAAATCTTGTGAATATACCCAAATGTAGATTGATGCAATTTTATCCATGATGATAACATTTTGCAGGTTTGGGATATTATAAGCCTCTATCCCATCTTATTAAAGGCTTTCCAAAGTAACTTAAAACTACCTCATTTTTAAACCAATTATTGTTTCCAATGGCCCCTAATTTTCTGAACTTCTTGATAACTGGAACCAAACGTTGTTTTCCTCTCCTCAGTTGAACACAATAAATTATTAATTTTATACCTGATTTTACGGCCCCCCCCCCCCACAATTATTTGTCAAACCAGTTTTCATTTTCCTTGGAAGTTCAAAAAATCAAGTTTCTACTGTATAATACAGGGTACATACAGGTCAAGGAAACCCTGGAAGGTTATGAAATTTATTTCAATTTACAGGCCTGGAAAGTTGTGAAAGTCATGCCGGAAAGTCATGAAACAGCAATATGCTTTTGGAAAATTGAAAGGCAAGAAGATAAAAAATTGAAAAAATGTAATTGCCTCTTGATATGAAATATTTGCCATGTAGAAGACTTAAACTACTGTTACAAAAATATCTCTCTTCTACTTTAACAATAAACACATCTGTTTGCTGACTGATAAAAATCATATCATTTCATTTATCAAAGCAATGTAATAACACAATGCTGTTTTTAATTTGCTGTTTGACATATTCATTTTAAAATAACTGATATAAGTACTGCAATGCTTCATGGTGTAGAAGACACACTTAACAACAACAACAACAACAACAGAACACTGCCTTACATTGTTTTCATTGTGTTCCTTGTTTTTTTGTCCTTTTTTTGTCTGTTAGACATCAACTGTGTGATCTACACCAAGTAAGATCCTTAAAAGGATGTTCCCGCTAATTGTTTCTGCACCTCCTTACTGCGCACACAAATTCACATGCCACGTCATGCATGAGCGTGTGCGATAAGTCAAAATAAACAAATGATAGGGCAGATGCCCATTGCTAGGGTTTTTCCTGGATTTAATGATCTTGGACGTTCAGTGACGCCAATTTTTCTTTTGATGGATCATTTTCTCTACTGATTTTCTATGTTTAGGGAAAAAATGAAGAAAATCTATCGACTAGAAGTTTGAATTTTTGGCAAAATGCACCATCGAATTCCATTCTTATTACCGGTAGCTCTTCGTAGATCTGTGCGGCGGTTTCAAATGCCTCTTAAAAGGTTAAATTATGTGAAAATGTTAGTAACATTTGGAATTATTTATGCAACAGACCCACTTCTACAAAATATGGCTAAGATCGTTTGCCTCCGTTGATTCACCCTCCATATTTTTAACTATAAACCCTTGTAGACCATGCTCAATTATATTTGGCAATTTGTCGAAATCAGGTGAGTATAGTTTACCACACGCTTTATCTCTGAAACTAAGATGGTGACCCCCAATTTTTTTTGCATTTCCTTCATAAGTAATTCATTATCTGCCAGCAGTAAAAAAATAAAGAAATTCAATTAACTGGAAAATTTTCGTGTGAACGTCCTTAAGTAGCCTCCCATAAGGCACAAGGCTAGGACTACTACTTTTTTCTGTTTTCAAAAACTCAATTACTGTTAATTTCTGTTCAGTTTGAATGTGGTTTTAAAACTACCGGTACCTACAATAGAAATGAATTAATTTTAATATACAAATTTACTGCTACATATATTTTTACATTATTTCTTACTCTTGTCAAATAATTATTTCCAGAGTAGCCCATATTACATGACAGCTAACCAGAAATATGGTCTATTCCTGGACAATCACAAAAGCTATAAAACTAATAATAAGAGCATGAATATTATTAACCAAATAAATGCTTCAATTTTGTTTGCATTGCTTCTACTTTTAGTACAAACAGATTTTGATTGTTAAGAAAATCAATTTTCTTTTCCTCAAACTAGTCTACTGACAGAGGAAATGGGAAACTGAGGCCTGTCAAATTGCAGGCTAGTTTACATAATTTCTGCAACCAAAGTTTTCTCTGGTATCACTACATTTTATATAATACAGTCAATGGCCAATGAACCCTTTGCTTACACAATGGGACTTTCAAAACAAAGGAAAGTCAGGGCTGGACTTATTAGGGAAGTGGTCAAAACTACTGCGCTCGAACAGGATCCACCTAACCACAAAATAGTTGGTGGTGTCTGCCTGCACCCCCCTTGCTTAACGTCAAAAGATGGTGTCTTTATTGCACAGCCACCCCTCTATCCAGCAGTAAAAAATTACAGTGAGATTCAAACCTCACTTTTCTTGTTTGTCTAGTAATGATGACTCTTGCTAGCTGAATATTCCTGAGTCAACTCAAATTTAAAAGGCAATAATTAAAAACGTTGTTGGTAATGTTCAAAGATAGGTGGTGTCTTTGAGAACCCCCCCCCCCCTCTTCCCCCATAGATGGGTCCTGTTTGAGTATAGTAGTTTTGACCAGTTCCCCACATAGTATGAGTTCCTTTGTTTTGGAACTCCCACTGTGTAACTTGCGTCCCAGCATAATTAATTCCATACCATGTGACTGGATTGTGCAAAGGGCTTATTTCCTCTGAAATGCGCCTCCAAAGAATCATGGTAGTTGTATTCATCAATGAAAACAAATGTACAGTCCAAGATGATGAATACAACTTGCATGATTCTCTTCAGGCGTGTCTCGCAGAGGGAATTGGCCATTGATAGGTGCATGCCTGAAGGAAGCCAGCTTGAATGACAATAGCATATTAAGTTAACATGTTATTTCTTAGCATTTTTCTTTGATTTGGTGATCTGCAGAGACATGGGTCTGACCTGTGCTGTCTGATCTAATTTGGCAGAAATGTCATCCCCTGGCATGGCATCAGACAGAGATGATTGTGACCTTCCAGGTCTTGTGGGTGGAGTCACTGCCACAACATCTGTCATAACCTGACTGGCACCTCGTTCATCAACTTCAGAATATGTAGGCAATTCTTCACTTCCCTCCCTGGAGAACTTTTTAGGTTTTCTTTGCAGTTTTGTCAGATCTAAACCTCCAGCTTCCAGGGAAGCCTTTAAATCTGACACAAGCCCACTCTTTCCTGGCTTCTTCAATTCCCTGCCACTGTGATGCCCTGCTAATGATAGGACATCAGGTGCACTGGTTTTTCTCTCTTTAGAAGGACTTGACCTTTGCTTTGGGACTGGTGGCTGCTTGACTGCACCTTTTGCTGGTGACAAAGTTACATAATCAATTCTAACATAGGAATCAAGGTCATCCAAAGAAGTTGCCTGTTGACGAGTCGTTTCCAGGGTTGATGAAGCATCTATGCTCGCATAAGAATCAAGGTTATCCAAGGAACATGTCTGTCGGTTGGTCTTTATCAGGAATGGTGAAGCGTCTACGTGTAAAGGGTGGCAGACTGACTGCGTGGTGGATGTAGAGCTTCTCTTTAACTCTGGGGAATCTCTGTTGCATGGGCTGCTGAGAGGAGAGCTGGTGCCCCCATGGCTTAAAAAGGATCTTTGTACAGGAACTGGTACAGACAATGAATGTTGAGTTCTTGATTTATCAAGTGTACTGTACATGTCATCATCCTTTCTAGGCAGATTAGGTCCTACTTGTTTAGATCCAAGGGTATTATACATGTCATCACCTTCATTACTTGACGGGGAATTTTTTTGCCATGCTGGTATTGGAGGTGTACTCACCCTTGTGGCATCGAGTGAATTGTACATTTTGTCACTGTCCACAGATGTTTGTTTTTTCATATGATTCTGTATCTTCCGTGCTTGTACTGGGGGATGTCCTACTTTATAAGTACACGTATCTAGTTTGTTGTACACATCATTATTTTCATCAACTACGAGTGACTGGGATTTTTGAAGTTTTCTCAACTGCTCAGATGTCCTTCTATTTTGAGCTGGTGGTCTTGATTTTGACATTTCCAGTTGGTTATACAATTCACTGCCTTCATCTACTGACTGGGATGCAAGTTCCGATGTTTTCCTTGCAGGTGGTAGGGGAGGTTTTGCTTCACTTTGCATGTCCCCAGCTTCAGCTACGTATGGCAAATGTTTATCACTTGGCTCAATGAGCCTTTTAGCCATTGGTTTTGGTGCAGGCTTGACAGTTCCTAGAGATTCTGTGTTTGCTGGTCGATGGGAAGCCTTGTGCAGAGACCTTGTTGGGGAGCCATGATCCAGTGTATTATAGGTTTCCTCAGGAGCTGATGCATTACTCCGTGAAGTGGTCAGGGTATTGTAGCCATCTTCATTTACCTGATAATCAACAGGTATAGTAACAGGATGCAGTGTCTCACCAATCACATTATAAACATCCTCGGTCTCTTGCTGTCGTGAGCTCACTTCCTGTTTAGGGCCACGGTTAAGGACATTATATTCTTGAGCTGACAGCAAGTGTTGATTAAGGGTATTGTACCCATCCTCTCCAACACCTTGTTTCCCCTGTACTGACTGATTCAAGGTGTCCTGCACAGGTTGACTCAAGGTGTTGTATTGATCACTCACTTCAGATTCCGGTGACAATCTGCTTCCTGGCAGAATTTGAGGTACACCTTGACTTGGGAGTGGTGTGCCTATTTGTGTGACATCCCGGGATGGTAGATGTCCATATGGAGCTGAATAGGTGTTCTTCATTGAATTTGTCATACCTGGTGAGAGCTGAGCAAATGCACTTGAAGAAGATACTGACGCACTAGATACTAATTGATCATAACCATTTTGTGAGTCATCCTTACTGAAAGATGCAGTAGCAATGGGTACAGATTGTGTATTTCTTAAGCTTTTATGTGAAGATGTTGTGCTCGGCTTTTGCCCTGCTCTAGACTTGACCACTTTATCCAAAAGCTTGTAAATCTCATCATGTTGAGGGGTGAGGAATGTGAACTTGCCTTCTCCTGTGGGAGCTCTTCGACCAGCCTCAACTGTGAACTTACCTCGAGTACTCATGTACCGCCGTAGACATGTGAAAGGCCACGCCACAAGCAGCCTTCCATCCTTTGCACAAAGAAGTCTCAGATCACTATTTGCTACATGAAGGTGACATGTATCCACTGCTCCTAGCTTTGCCATTTGGTTGTTTATTTCAGGTTCAACACAGAATGAGTTGACTGTTCAACAGAGGAAAACTATTTGTCAAAAACTGTTAAGTTATTAATTAAAATTAACTTAAAGTTATGGTAGACCTCCATGGGGATTCTTCCAGAAAATCCTTCATATCTGCTCCACTACAATAAAACCATGATGATCAGAAAAATATATGACTGCAAAGCTAATAAAATAGATATCCAGAAGAGAATATTAATATTTTTGTCAAAGTAAAATTTATTCTGATTCTGCATTTCATTAGCTTTACAATCATGTTCTTATAAATTCTGTTTTAAAGGTTCAAAATTGAAGTGACCTTGAAACATATATAAACACTTAACTTCGGAGTGTGCACTTACAAAGAATGGAAATATGCAGGGATGCATTAATTTATCAGCAGAGCTTTTAAAGAGGCATTATTTTATTGAATTAGCTTGTTGAACCAGTTTAATTAGGGAAATGGTGGTTGTGTTCTATTTTTGCAAGTTCATGGAGCTCGCCTGGTCCAACTGATATCCCACCAATACAGACCTCACACCTCAGTTCACTAACACGATGTAAAATATAATAAGGGCTTCTGAAGGGAGGAGGATTATTCATGGCGAATGGTTTGGAGGGGGTAAGGGCTGGAGAATTTTTTTTCAGTTTAATCTGCTCTGTCCTTCCCCTCAAGAGGAACTGAAGAATGATCGCAATGACATTTAAGAAAACTGGGGAGCTACATAGCCATAGCAGAGGTCACGAAGTGGCAATAACAAATGGTACAATATTATCATACTCACCAATACTCTCCCTCTCCAAAATGAGAATCCACTGATTAAGTTCATCTTCTGAGTGAGCTGCCAACCGATATGCATGATCGACTGTTTTGATTTCAAACGCAAATGGACGCTTTGGTTCATGGATTTTTAGGATTTCATAGCCTGGATAAAGAGCTAGAACTCCCTTCGGCTCTGTCTTTCGCCAGTTCTTTGTTCCAGCCGCAAAAAATTCCAAACTTCTAATGTTACTCGCCAATATGTGCTTGAATACAAAATGACGCCGCTTCCAATCCTTTTTTCCATGTTCATAAGTGCATTTGTCAAGAGTTCCCTACCAGAATTGAAGACAAGTCCATGATCACAATACATTGCGACACAAGAGCTTTGTCGATTAAGTGCATGCACGAACTACAAACATTTAAAAAAATAACCGATCCTAAGTTTTACAAGACGCCAACAAAGATTTTTGCAGATCTATACATAAGATATTTCTCTAAATGAAAATATGTAAAAATAGTGCAATGAGCTACAAACCTCAAACAATACGCGCACCTCCATGATCTGTGTGATCCGGCATCATTGCTCACTTCCTGCCCAAAGCGCTGAGGGACTGGGAGCAACAATAAAATTTGTTGCTGAACAGTTGCGTGACAGGAGAGGGGGTCCAGAACTGGACTAAGGTTATCCAAGCTCTGAGAGATAGGGAGCACTAACATTTTATCTGATTTTATTGTTGTCCATGTATTTATGAATATGTTTCTCCAGTTGGTATGGACTCCTTGTCATGGCCTCTTGTTTGAAGTTTTATTACTCTACATACCCTGTTCTTTAACTTGTCAAAGCAGCCACAGGTATTATTCAAATTACTTCTGGGAACTCATAGCCAGGTACATAATGTTTGTAAATCGCCTTTCGACTTCTGCCAGTTCAAGTCGTTCAACAGACTGACAAAATAATTCCTTTCTTCCGTCCAGCGAGTTTTGAAGACAATTAGGCGGACAGGTGAACCCCTCGACGTATCTCAATTTAAAAAAACAAACAAACAGACAAATGAACAAATAAACAATAACAACAACAGCAACAGCCTTATAAATATAATTGAAGATATATATTTTTATCATTCTTTAAAACCCAATATGGAAATTAACGAATCGAAAAGAACATATAAATTCAGTGTTTTTTTTTTTTCAGTCTGCTGCTGATCCCATCCTGGCTGTTTTACTCAAAGAGGCTTATTTTAATTGGAGACTTATATTACTCAACGAAATCAAACCAAACCTTGAGTCACTACAGCTGGAGTGCAGGAACAAAGCCAAAGATATATCACCCTTATAATCACAATATAGGTTGCCAATCAATCAATTGCCAACACTCGCAAAGGTCAAAGGATTTTGAATTGAATAAATGCGGGGTTAATGTAATTAGAATAATTTATGCCATTTTTAAGGGCGCTAGTGACCGCGACGCATCAGTGGAGGCGTAATTTGTCCAACTGCCATGGAAAGCTACAAGGTAGATTTTCTGCAACTTTCTGGTTACATCTGCTCATTATGTGAATTTGTGTTGAAAATTCAATCCTTTTAATACCGTTTAGCTCCATCAAAGGCTTGGCAAGGGAGCGCAGGGTTCTGTGTTTCTCGCGGAAAACAAGCATGACAAGATTTGCTACGTACTGAAGAAGGTAAGCCTTAGCTATAGACTTGTAAGCGTTCTGATTTATTCATTATTGAAAGCTCCAGCCAGGAATTAATTACCAGTCAATGGCACAGAAAAGATTGCCGTTGTTTATCTTGGTGTAGAACAGTAATTATAAAGAGACGAGACCTGATGATTGCGTGTCCTGTAATTACTTGTCTCACGATGTAGTGATCACTTGTGATGTAGAACAACTGATCGTGGGACAAACGATCACACATAATTTCATTGTGCAATGCCAGCTGTTGGTGGCTCTTTCGGTACACAAACATCTGTTTGAAAGAATACTTCAACACCACGCAGTTGCCATTCGTATCTAGTTCCACTGAACTTGCACCGACAATGTTCCACATTCCACGGTCGTCTGTTTCGCTATCTTCTATTTATTTTCTTAGCAACCAGTATCATCACACTCTGGCTATCAATGTTTCTCGTAATTTTCAGTTAACTTTGTCTTAATTAACCTGCAATCTGTAAGCTCTCAGGCCAAAAAGTTTTAGAGAATTGTGCAAACAAAGTTTTGGTGATGTGTGGACCGATGGAGCATGTTGTTAAAACAGTGGGTAAATAAAATGGACAACAAAGCTTAACTTGTTAAAAACATGAAATAAATTCTTTGCAGCTTAGCTTTATGATAAGAAATAGTTTCCTAACACTTTTAGAAGTATTTTGAAGTCGGATTCTAAACGATCACAAGCTCAACCTACAGAGAAATACATGGATTGTATGTACACTTAAGAATGATTCTGTATTTAAAGAAGTAAAGAATATTATTGTTCACAGGTCTGTAGTTCAAATGGCTAACAAGGAATTTACAATTGTAGTATTTTTGTTAATCTTATATTAAACAACACCCTCGGCGCACATTCAACATTATGGGGTACTGCCTTATATTTGAACCAGTACTACTTGTACCCTCAAGAAAGTGTTTAAAAGATCCTAGAGAATCTTTATAAAGAAAGATCTCCTTGGTCATATTTTATAAACCTGAATCCTTAGAGGTCTTTAAGGATCTTGTACATAATGTTGAGATTCCTATAAGAATTGGCAAAGAATATATTTTACAGTGACCCTGCAGATGCTCAATAATTCGTGATAGCACTTGCCCCTTCCTATAAAAAAAAGAATAAAATAAGTCCACTGGAAAAATATTAAATCCCATGTGGTGACTGATATTACTGCATTGTGCTGGAATTCAATATATTAGTTTGAAATTGAGACATCGGCTCTGCAGCCCTGTGTTAATTAGCCAGCAAACAGGCTTTAAGTCCAATATGGGACAGAGCATTATTTTCCTGGAGGGAGGTTGGGGTATGAAAAATTTTAAATTTTTTATGGACCTCTGCAAAGATTTTTTTCGAACACCACCTTCCTGCAAACAATTTTTTTTTCGATTTTTTTTAACCATGTTGCTGCCCTTGATAATTATTTAGTTTAATACTTTACGGCAGTGAGCAACATTTTGGGAAAAGAAAAATCTTTAAAGCGGATTGATGTCCACCAATCACTGCCTGCAAACATTTCCTTTTGACACCTTTGAACTCATTTTTTTGTTTTCTGAGAAAAGACACACAGACATTTTATTGATTTCATTTGCCAAAGCATCATAAAACCTCCAGTTTGGAAACGTTACATTGAAAACATCTTTAATTACCCTGTGGAGAAGTTAGCAAACCTGAGATAGAACAGTTCATCAAACAAGCACACTCACATCAGCCTACAATAAAAAAATGTACAGCTGAAATCTCAAATACTAAAAATTACATTTCTGGTACATTCCAGAAATTCCAGGAATGATGCATCCTCGATATCAGAACACATTTCAAACCAACTGAAACCTTTCAATACACCCATTTTTCCTCTGGCCACCTACCACGTGTCAAAAAAGGATTTGTGAAGGGTCAAGCCCTGAGACTCCTATGAACAAACTGCTCAAAAACAACATATCATTCGAGAAGAGCATTATAAACTTTTAATTAAGTCATGACTCAACATTGCTAGAGGTCACCCAAAGAATCTGATAGAGTTCCTTTTATCAGGTATTAAATTTACCAAAAGGAAATCAGCCACTCCAGAGTAAATATAGTTCTTCAAAACAAATCTTGCCTTTTGTTACATATTATCAACTATCAGTGCCCAATCTCAAATATGCTTTTATGGAAAAATGGCATTTGATACAAACTCAACCTTTTCTACGACAAATCTTTAAAGAGCCACCAATCATGTCCTTTAAAAAAGCAACATCCTTTAGTGATATGTTTATCAGAACAAAATATAAAGAGGCTACATTGCTTAAATGTTCCCATTGTTGCATAAGCCAGTTTTTAGCCCTTACTTCTCCCAACTACATACTATAAATTTCAAAAGGTTACAAGGTTTCTCTAACCTCTTCGCAAACTATTTTTTTTATACATATCATGTTTGCAAGCAATTTGTTTTGTCTTTTAGATACTGCAAACAATTTGTTTTCAATATTTTCTATCCCCTTCCCCCTCCAGATAAATAGTGGTCTGTACTTAACTACATTATTTTATGCTTGATTATTGAAATATTTAAGATATTCTGTTGTCATTTTGTAGGTTGAATGTAATGATGAAGGAGAGGCGAATAAAGCATTCAAAGAGGTGAGATTATAATGCACACACCCTGGCAGTAAGAGGTGACCTTGAATGGTTAGCCTGTTGGACACTGGATTGAGCAATCTGGGTTGACACCCTGGCTGAGGACACACCGTGCCTTTCTCCACCCAGGTGTATACATGTAAATGGTTACTAGCAAATTTTGTGTTGTGGTGTATCAATCCCTGCAGTAGACAAGCATCCTACACAGGGGAGAGTAGAACTATCCCAAGTCACCTCACGTAATGGTAGCTCCAGCATTATGGACCACTTGACCTGACACAAACTTTAATTTTGCTTTACACAACCTGACAACCATGTATATTGTACCCTCACACTAATTACTTACTGTATGAAAGGAATCTGACACTGTATGAGTTGAAAAACTGCAAGATTTATTCTAAGCCAATCATAAAGTGTGTAACAGCTATAACAACTCTTTATGACGTAAAGTGTATATGAAATAATTCATATTTGAACTGCGGTTGTAGATGCAAGTGAAGTATGATCCTCGCAGTAAATTTTCCAATTTAAGCAATTGGAAAGAAGAAGCCTGAAAAAATCAGGGCTTCAATCATTTCACTCCTTACGGGAGATATGAACTCAATAAAATGACCTTGCTCCCAATGTGTGGCTTCATAGCTCAGTTGGTAGAGCATTGCACTGGTATCGCGGAGGTCATGGGTTCAAATCCCGTTGAAGCCCAAAATTTTGAGCAGCTATACAATGTTCACAAATTAGGATCTTGTTACCTCTTTGGGGTGTTTTTGAAAATATGTAGCAAGTACCGCCGTCTTTTTTGTATGGGACTCTCCCTCCTCCCCAGTATAAACATAATTGAGAGCCAGTTTAGGATATTCACACCCAAAATGTTTCCACATATAGCTGTGAATTAGTAAGTGGATCAAACACATTTGTTACAATTAGTAAAAAAAGTTATTAACATTAAACGTTCATGCACTACGTGTAATTGACTAATTAATCAGATGGCTGTGTTTGTACTTTTCTGTAGGCTGTGGCCTTACAAGAACTCCAGCATCCACATAAACATCCATATATATGTGGATATAAAGAGTTTTTTGTCACATGGGATAAGGAGGTGAGTTAAATTAAAAGAGTTTTTGTCACGTGGGAGAAGGAGGTGAGTTAAATTAAAAGAGTTTTTGCCACATGGAATAAATATAAAGAGGTAAGTTAAATCAGAGGAAAAAATGTGAGCAAATTGACACAGAAAAAGTTACAATAAAGTGTCATTTGATATTTCATACATCTGTTTCAAATAATTCAAAGGGCCTCTTTTCATCTTTCAGGAGTCTGCCATGTTTGTATGCATTGTAATGGATTACTACAAGTTGGGTGAGTCATATAAAGAAGAACCATTTGTTAAAATTAATTTATTTTACATTTGAATTTTTTGTATATGTTGCAGGTCAATTTGTTCCTTAGGTCAATTTGTTTCCAACCTAGGTCAATTTGTTCCAACCTAGGTCAATTTGTTCCAACCTA
>CM042748.1:41147067-41179712 GCA_022496165.2 Catalaphyllia jardinei | reverse complement strand
TCTTCACTTGCATCTATAACCGCAGTTCAAATATGAATTATTTCATATATATACATCACATAACTTCACTGCACGGGAAAATATGAACTCAATAATTTGACCTTGCTCCCAATGTGTGGCTTCATAGCTCAGTTGGTAGAGCATCGCACCGGTATCGCGGAGGTCATGGGTTCGAGTCCCGTTGAAGCCCTGATTTTTTTCAGGCTTCTTCTTTCCAGTTGCTTAAATTGGAAAATTTACTGCGAGGATCATTCTTCACTTGTATCTTCAGTATGGTAGAAACATTTGTTCTCCTATGACGTCGATCTAGTGTCAGAGTAATGTTAATATTGTTGCGATATTGTTTGCAGCTGTGAAACCAGTACCTAAAGACAAGGGTGTTGCTGGTGTGCTAGGTAAATATTATTAAATAATTATGACAACGGCTGTTATAATAATTATGTTTATATGGGCTTACAGATACTAAGAGTGTTATCTTGTTCCAGAAACACTGGTTCTGTGCTTGTATATGTAACTTGTACAAGTGACTTACCAGTTAAGCTGGTCATTGTTTGTTTTGAATAGTGCCACCATCTTGTAATTTTCAGCAGTATGTTTAAATTGTACTGCTTCTCTGTTCTTTCGCTAATTTCGGGTTTTTCTCTGTATCTCCTGTGCGACTAACAGATTACATGAAGAAGAACAAAGATAGTTCAGCTTGTCAGGTAGTACATAGTATGGCCTTGTGTTTTGTGAAAGTTGTAAATTTGTTAAATACAGAATCATAAGAGCTAGCTAGTAATTTTTTTTTTGCGGGACATCCCAAGCAGCCTTTCAAAAGATGAAACAATGAATCTGTGACACTTGTTGCCACATGTGAAGTTGTAAGTATTACCTTTCCCTTTTGTAACATCTATTAATGTAAAGTTTAACAGCTGGCTTAGTGAATCGTGAACTAGTTCTGTAAGATTAATCATCTCCAAAGTAGTATCTTAAATTGATGTTTTATAACCTGAAAGGAGAAAAAGGCTTTTGTGGTGATCTTGGTTTGTTTGATCAACTAGGTACAAGCTCTCAAATACCTTGAACAAATTACAAGAAAACAAGGTAATTTTTTTTTAAAGTTTTGCTTTTGAGACTTGCAAAATTTGGGTTGAGTAACTGTAGAACACTTTGTAAATTTAATATGGGAGTTGACGTAGAATATCCCAAATCATTTAAATACACACCTCCTACTAACCGAGTTCGAGGTTCGTACCGTAAGTTACGGACCAAGTAACTTTTTCCCTTTGATTTATGGCCCAAGCGCGATGCGCACGGGCCATAAATCATAGGCAGGCCTTTTTCCGCCCTGATCGTAGGGGAAAAAACGAGGATCCGTAACTTACGGTACGGACCGAGATGACGAGGTTAGTAAGATATTTATTATATCTCTATTGTGTGTCTGAAGGGTTCGGCAACGATTTCCATTCATGAGGAACGGCTTCAAATTTCTGAAGTAGGTCGAAAGCAAAACGAATCACTTTGAAATCGTTTTTACGTCGTTAGCACGCTTTAATACACAATTTAGAGTAAAAGAAAGTTTTAAACTTTTATTTTCTACATAAGCTGAGAAAATTTGGCGATATAAATCGCGCAACAGTTTAGCAACAAAAAAGCTTTAAATTTTAGTGGAGAGTACGGCCCGCTAAATTGACCAATCACAGCGCGCGTACTGCCTTAGAGATATAATAAAGTCATAGACTAACATGTCTGGCAGTGTAGTATCGTAGCGCCACAGCTTGTATGGCAGCAACGTATACAAGCAATGAACCAGAGGTGCTGGCAGACATGCCCTGCAAGGCACAATGGGGTGACAAACATACTCTAAGTATGAGTTGAGGGGGGGGGGGGGGGGGCAAGGTTGTGGACACAAACTCCAAAGAACAATAGCCAGCGACAGGCTCTCATGTCTTGCAGCCCAAGCAAAGGCAACGTTGCGAGAGATGAGGTTGGCGAACCAAAAAAAAGCTTGGTCCATGCCATGTCATTTGCCAGCTTGCTTCGCTTGCTGGCTTATCTTTACCTTTGCTTGTACCGCAGTTCATGAGAGCCTGTTTATTGCGGGTTAAAGAACAAAGTGTTAAACAGATACACCCTGTGTGGGTAGGAAGGGAAGTGGCAACTCAGAGTGCAAAACTGATAGGTTAGTATGTCTAGCATGCTACACATGCAAAGAACTTCAAAGAGAAGGACCTGCAAATGTGTATTGATGATTTAAATAAAACAAACATTTTCAAAGTGCCATTCGACCAGGATAGAGGACCTGCCCACACAGGGCTAATGCAACGTCCTCACTAAATATGTTATTTAACATTCATTGTATGATCACATGTCTTCAATTGCACACTGATAACTGATAATGTAAATAACAACAACAACGACTTTATTAAACCAAATATAATAGTTAGTGGATGGCCTACCCCGGAACAATTGTCCGAGTTCAAGGTAAAGTTCCTAGAAATCCTTGCAATGCTCCTCATGTCAGCTTGATAAATTTTCGAGCAACATGACTTAGTCCTGCTATCTTTACCGCAGCATCGCCTCATAATTAGTTCAGCTACCATCACTTTTTTTAAAATAATTCACTTGACGTAATCTAAAGTTACTTGATCTGTACTCGGATAACCATGACTGTCATTTCAGATGTGTCTTTGAATAAAAAGGCGAAACAGCAAATTGCAGAGACGATGAATAATGAAAACAAAAAACCAGATCCGTCTAAAGATGTCCACCTTCAAGCCTTGAAGATATTTATTAATCTCTTTCCTAAAGGTAATCCTTGTAATGTAAACCAGAAGCTTTAACGTTGATTGTTTTTGTTCATTAAGTGATTTGATTTTATATAGCCAAACAAAACAAAAACTCGCCGAGATTCCAGCAACAACGCGCAACATCAGGCCACCTCTGATCACGTGCAACAGCGGTCAACATTTCGCGGGTAACAGTGAACTGTTTCCCGTTTGACGTCATAGTTTTCGCAATGTTGCCCGCTCATGGCATTTGGTGGGAAACAGTTTTATTGTTTCATGTCATGTGACCATGAACTAGCCAATGAATGGGCGCGCTGTAGAGGGAAAACGCCAGCTATATAACAATGTCTTTTAGTATATACCACACAAGTGAATAGTACTTTTCGCGCGCGCTGATTGGCTAGCTCGGAGGTGATTAGCCAAGTACTATTCACCTGCGAGCAGCAGAAGAAAAACAAAATGGCTTTTTGCGGTATATTGTCCCAAATAAAGTTACTCTTTGGGCCGCTAGTTATTCAGCTTGTGTGGTATATACTAAAACAATTATTCACCTCAGTGTCGGTTAATGTGGTGGATATTTACCGCTACTATTCCACTACTATTCACCTCCACTTCAGGGAATAATTCTTAAATATGAGGTTTACGCATGAAGTTTTCGAATATTAGCTATTTAATGATTATATACTGATGACAACATCATTGAAATTCTCCGTGTAATATATTCAGCAGTGAATCAGTGATTCATTTGGCCATTTATTTATTTTTTTTTTCAGCTGATGATAATGATGTTATGTTTACAGAAGAAATAATTCGTCCTGTTTTGTCAGCTATGAAGGTTAGTTATAATCTGTTGTTAGTGGCACTGTGCTGTCTCTTTCTCTCAATCACGTTGTATCTCTGGTAGCATTTCAGTGGAAGCTGGCATTTAAAGTACAAACTAACAATCTGCGGCTTAACTACAGTTCTCAGTTGTCAGATGCATCACTTATTATAAACTTTGTTTCATTGTTTGCAGTCCCATATCTCATCTTCAGAATTACAGTCATGTGGCTGTCAGTTACTTATGGCTCTTTCAGCTGATGGTACGTCTCATTCCAATTTTCAAATGTCATCACCTCAGTTTCAAATTCAAAAATTCAAATTTAAACTTTTCCCCTTCTAACATTGAATGCCAACCTCATTTTTACTGTAACTTTGACGAGTTTACAGACATTCTGTTTTCCTATTCTGTGATATCCTATAGACTGTATTCAATATACTAGTAATATTTATCACTAAAGCTGCCCCCGCTTTCTTTTATTTCTGCTAATTGAAAACAAAAATTGAACTAACATTTTATATTTTTTGTTAGCTATATCACACATACTGTTCAAGTAACTTAGGGATCTTATTATAAATATGATGCAAAGAATCAACTAACTTAACTAAATTAACCAACATATTCTGTTCTCATCCGCTATCACATATTCTTTACATGATACTCTCACGAAAAGCATTCTGGAAAAAAAGATCAAACCACTCTGTTTCTAGTTTGATACTGAAACAAATCTTTTGTATTGATATGCGAGCAAACGTATCCCGAAAGCAGAACAGAGGACGAGATTCTTTCCAAAATGCAAACAGAAGTATTGCGTTACAGTCGCCATATATGCAAATTAGAGTCAAGCGAAAACGCCTCAAAACATTCACATTTACATTTGGATCCCTGCCAGTCACCCAGCCGTCACATGGGCTCTACGCCACGTAAGATTACTCTGTAAAAATAAGCGATCCAAAAAACCGAGATGCCAAACGTAAAACTGTCGATCGTAAGGGTATTTAGCTATCATGTTAGTTGCAACTAACCCATACTGGCCTCGAAATTCTAGTATACTTCAGAATTTCCTACGATACCCTCTGAGCTGTTTTTCTCTTCAGGATCTTTGAAAGCGTTTTCAATTTGTTTTAGATCAGAACCTCGGTCATTTCGAAGCGAATTTATTTCATCACGCTAAAATCGTAACGCAGGCCATGTTGTAATTGGAGTGTATTTTTGACCTTGAAATGCCTCTCGAAGATGGCAAAACCCGTCCTAATTTCATGTAACTGACACCATTACCCGAGACCACCGTGCGTGCCTAGTTTCATCAAATCGAGAAAATTTCCCCTACTACCAACACATTTCTTACTTTCTTCAAATTCCTTGTATTCCTTGTCTGTATACACGCGGGGGACCCTAGGGTGCCTCCTCGGGTTTTGGCCTCTGGGCCAAAACCCTGCGGGGGCAATTAAACGTGAGCGTGGCAGTGAGGCTTAGAGATGACCTTGTTTATTCATTTCTTTTGTTTGTGTCCTCTAGGCCTCACTATCAAGCCGAAGTTTAATATATGGAAAGTGACCTATCCTAATCGTATATAGCGATATTGAGTGTCGGATCTGTATATTGTTGATTTCTTTATTTAGAGGCAGCAGGTGAAATAATCGGTCGTTATGGAGGCGTCCAGGATTTGTTATCTGCTTTGAGAGCTTTCCCTGACAATAAGGATATTGCATCTAACTGTTGTGGCGCTTTATGGAGCCTGGCTGTTAGCGGTATTTTTCTTTCTTTATTTTCAAAGCGATTGATTATATTGGTGAAAGTGGGAAGGAGTGAAGTAATTTTTAATTCAAAATAGTTGTTTATTTAACTGCACTTCATTTTTCAACAAATGCTGCACTTTTACGCATTTGGTGTTGTACAATCTTTGTATGATCATTTAGTAAAACAATGTTCAATACCAACTAGGAACGCGTAGAAGTCACTGTGTAGTTTTGCGTTGTCTATAAATTGTAGAATTTTGTGAGGATAAGCTGGGCGCTTTGCTGAAAATGGTTAAAAATTGTTTTAAACTGTATAGCGCGCATGCCGACCCGTTGGATTGCTCGTTGGAGCTTTTGGTTTGAGATATTTGTATTACATTTACATGGTCTTGATATGTAAAAAGTCCTTGTAAAAGCATTGCCATGTATACGGACTGAATATTGTCAAGCCGCTCTCTTGGAAATTATGGCGACCTGTGGTTTTATTTCAGTGGCCACAACTCAGTCAGGCTGGGTGCAAAATGTCCCAGTGGCAGTAGTAGCATGAGTATATTTGCCCTCGTTTATCATGTTTTCAGTCACTGATGGTGATCATGAAATTGTGTGTTGTGGACTTTGTAGAAGCCAACTGTAAGATCGTGTCAGAGGAACGTGGTCTTGAAGACATCTGCCTTGCCATGGGGAGACATAACACAGATGTTGGACTGGTGGAGGCTGCATGTTCTGCCCTGTGGTCACTCTCTATGGAAGGTAATGTCCGTAGTCGCTCCACACCTGCGTGTTTGTTTACTCCGAATAATACTGATTCCTGGTTTATTCTGAAGACACAGTATGCAATCGATGAATTTTTATAATTGTAGAGGAAAATCTTGAATTGATGGAGGACCTTAATGTCATTGACTTGATTGTGGATGCCATCAAAATGCACAAAAAGGTTTGTTGATGCTTCCAGCCTGATTCTCTCAAAACATTTTACAACAAATAGTTGGTGTTAACATGTCACTCAGCTGTATATTTTCTCATTTAACTAGTTTTCCGTTAGGACTCATGCAATTGACTGTTTTTATGTTACAGGAAGCTAAAGTCATAAAGAATGCTTGCATGGCACTAGCAAGTATCGTTGAGGCCCGAGGTGTGTTGATGACAGGAAACTAATAAACTGTTTGATGAGCTCCGATTTATATATGACACGTTTTGTAGATCTGCAGCAGTGTGTATTTAACAATTTCGACTTATTTGTAATCAGAGGTGTGTGCATACCAGCTGCTGAAGGAGGAAGGAATAGAGAGCATTATTTCTGCTTACAAGTAAGCGAGAACTATTAAGATTTCTTTGTTTTACTGCGTTGTATTTGATAGGCTGCCATCTACAGATACTTCAGTTATGGAGAGGAGTGGAACATTTTCATAGTCAGCACCAAATTAGATATTAACTTGACAGGTGTGCAATGTTGCTGGATTCAAGCATTCTACTAACAGTAGTTTGTTTTGTTGTTTGTCCAGTAACTTGAAAACCAATGATGAAGTAGTAGAGAACATTTGCGTCCTTTTGTCTGAGTTGGTTGAGTATGGTAAGTTGACGTGTGTTTTGTCGTCGAGTGAGAATATTGTCGTCTTAAACTTCTAACAATGTGAATTAATTTGGTTATTTTATTAGAGGATATCAGAGATGAAATGAAACTGAATGCTAACATCACTAAAGTACTGTCTGAGGCCAAGTCAAATTTCTCAGATGATGAACACGAGGTATAACTGACATTTATTATATTGATCACGTGTCTTGTACAATCTACACTAATTTTGCCTTCATGGGCGCTTTGGTCAGCGAGGCCCAAGATATGTTTTAATTAACGCAATAAGGTTACAACAAAGTGGATAAAAGATACATCAAATACCATCCTAAACAGAACGCAGGGTTGTCGGAAACAATAACAAGGTTATTTTTTCCAGATGGACGCACTAATTCCACACAAGACTTCACAACAAGCACACGCTAGGCTTGTCAGTCAAACGTCGACCTCCGTCACTCTTGTATAAACATGGCCTCTTGCCAGACATCAACGTAACCTCTCTGTTGCACTTCAGCAAACACGCCGAGACTTGATACGCGACCTTCGTCACACTTCAATAAACACTACTGGCTCACGAGATAATTCTCTCTAAACACTCCTGGGAAAAGCCACCTAAGAACTATACCGATTCGCTTATATACTTTACAGCATAAGATTCTAGAACTTTCCGGCTCTACTAAATAAAGTATCATTACAATATTAAACTATTTACAGCAACATACGTAAAACGACTAAAATAAATTGCTGAATCACGGTGATGCGATAGTAATTAAATATGCAAGAAGATTCAAGACGAAATTAGCATATTCGCGAATCTTCCAAGTCACGCAACAATTTTTCGTAACATCCTACGTGACGCGTCAACCCTTAAAACCTCTAATTATAAAAAATATATAGGGACTGTGTACCCCCGACCAAGACAGTGCACTACCTGGTACCTTTGGGTTTTAAAGATTAGTTTTTAAACAAAAGAAAGAAAGATAAATAAGATAACAATATTTAAACAACACTAGAACTAAAACTAAACTTTATCCGAAGAAGCGATTGGCAGGACTGACCGTACAATGTTGTCAGTTTCTAAGCCTGCGTAGCTGGCGGTATTGTAAGCGCACGCGAAATAAAGTTTTGCCGGCGGAACCGACAAGCGAGCGGCGGAGCCGCGAGGAGAATGGGGAGAGGGACTGAAATTTCCCGCGGCTCCGCCGCCAAAACTTTAGGGAGCTTAAGCAACGACGACGGCGATGCCGTGTACGACGCCAAGTAAAAAATGAATTTATATTTTACCAAAGAAATTTGCGATTGTCTAGATCTCTTAGGTTCGTCAATGGCTCTAAAATTGTGCTTAAGCTAAATATGCCACGACGGCGTTCAATTCCAAATGGAAATACGAAAAATTAGCCGTCGTCGTCCACGTTCTGTAGATGACGCAGGACTTGGTCATTTCACGTTCGTGTTTTGCACAGGACGACAAAGAAATGTACAAAGATTTATAACGCACGTGCACAGCCATTGTTCTGCTAATTAAACCTTTTGTTTAGTGACGTTCTCGTTGCCGTCGTCGTCGTGGTTTGCTTAAGCTCCCTTTTATTTTGCGTGGGGTAAGTACTTGGTGTATCATATGTAGGGAGCTTACGAAACCACGACGGGGACGCCGAGGAAAACGTCGATTAAAAAATCAATTTATGTTTTATCTACGAATCTCGCGATACTCGAGTCATTTGCTCTGTTTATCACTGTAAAAACTATCGCGAAACTAAATCCGGAACGCAGCGATAAATTTGAAATAAAAATTTAAGAATTAGCCGTCGTGGTTCACGTTCCCCAGACCACGCAAGATTTGGTCATTTCACGTTGTTGACTTGCAGAGGACGGCAAAGAAACGTACTAAGAATTATACCGCACGTGCACAGCAATTGTTCTACTCATTAAATCTTTTGTTCGGCGACGTTCCCGTTCCCGTCGTGATTTCGTAAGCTCCCTAGTGAATTTAGAACGTAGCATAGTATATTTATCCCTATTACAGTGTATTAGATACACTTTAATGTCTGGAAGGGATACATGAAGTACTTAGGTTGCGTGCGCCTGCAATACCGCAGGCTACGCAGGCTATCGGCTTCTCACACCGTGTATTTGTACCAGCGTACTAACCATGAGCCTTCGAGTACTACGCTCGCACCCAGGTCTCTGTTCCGTGTCGGCAGAATTTGTTTCACAGATTACATGATTCATTCTGCTGAAGACTGTGACTCGTTAATTTTCGTTACATGAACGTGACCGTGAAGCTGTTGTGTTACTCTACAGGATCTTCTCACGGCAGCAGCAGGCGCTTTAGCCATGTTGGGAGGCGGTCAGCGAGATGGACGAAGGAACAGTTCAGCACGGTCTAGACCCAGAAGTGCGGCTAGGAAATAAAACAATGCACGATATTTCAATGAAATTAGGTGTGGATGAAAACTGGACGAATCACTCTCCTAAGAAAGCAGACACCCTTGTCCGATCAAGGCTTGTCGCGGAACACAACCTCGCTCGTCGTCAGTTTCTCATAAGGAACCTCTTCGCGCTCTTTCGTCGTAGGTTGGTTGTCGCATAAGATTCGTCCCCTAGGTTTAGTAACAGACTAACATTATTAAAGAATGATTATCATAGTAATTGTTATAATTATTATAGCAAGTGCATGTATATATACTTCTAGCATTTGCAGTTAGTATCGGTGTCGCTTGGTGAATGCTTTATAGTCAGTTAGTTCTGTAAGATTAAGGTGTAAGTAATTGAAGAAGAAAAAACATCAAGGGTTGTAATTATTTCAACTATTTTGTTTGTATTTTAGCGCATTAGAAAAGCAGGTGATTTTGAATTGTACAGGTGATGTAACAATACGTTTTTAAAAAAAGTGCATAGCCCACGCTTAACGAAGTCACTGTCATCTGTGTAGCCTCTCGCAATACAATTCATATGTAGCTGTGTAAATTGTACTCATACGTTCAAACGTACATTGTACGGGTTAGTTGTTTACTAGCAAACAATCTGTACAACCAGATTTTGAAAGTCACCAGCCGGAATAGACCTGTCACTAAAATATTATATTTTTGTCGCAGTGTAGCTTTTTGTATGGTAATTTGAAAAGTTAATAAATAGAAATTCATCTCAGGTCATGAGTATTTCGTGTAGTTCCTTTAAAGTCAAAGAGAACTTTCTCGAGGTAGTTAACAGTATACATACTAGTTTTGCAACGCTATCGAGTGGTATACCGTGAAATATCCCAAGAGTCACTTTTATTTTGTGGTATACACACGAGTCTTTAGGCGACTGTGTATACCAAGAAAATACAAGTGACGAGTGGGATATTCCCCGGTATACCACGACAAAGGGTTGCATAACTATGTTATACCATGACATAGAAAGTAGCCAGATAGGAAGGTTGGGTGTGACAGTTGAATTGCACTGAACCATGAGAAGGTCCGGTGAAATAGTGACGAATATACAATGGCTTTCCTGTATACTGATTGGCTGTATTTTCTATGGCATGGTATTAACTACAATACTTACTTAGCCTGTGTGCAAACGTCCCCATTGAGAACTCAATAAGAAAAACGACTCATACGTTCAGGTTACTCTTGGCTTAGCTCTTTTGCGGATTTTCAGTTAAGAAAAATCTAAAGAAGGCAAAGGAAAGTACAGTTGAACTTTTTTTAATACAGCGAGGCAGAGCCTAGTGTGTCTATCGTTGACACGTGCATGGTGAAGCTGAATCATGTGGCACCAAGTGAACTCACTACTCTCTCAAACTGTTAGAGTTGCGAAAAATATTTGCTGGATAATCCTCCATTTGATGCGTAAATATGTGCAGACATCTGTCCTTTGACATTATTAATAAGTATCAAATCAACGTCACGGTATGATCTAAGAAACTCCGATGAGTCTCCTCCTTAGTTATCCAAAGCCGTTGCCCAAGGCAACATTCACCGGGCAGAAGGTTGATAGACCTTTCCCGCACTTCAACGAACAATGGCGCCGAATCAAAGCCAGGGTGGACAAAAATACAGCAAATGTATGAAATGTCCACCCCAACCACGTTCTGGTGCTATTGTTGGTTGGCACTGAAGTGCAATGCGGGGAAGGTCTATGAGCCAATCATGGACTTTGTTTACCGACGCCTCTACAACCCTAACCTGCGAGCTGGCTCATTTTTCCCAGGCCTTGGTTGGGGTAATTATGATTGTTGTAAAAATGTCATTTTCATTTATCCACAATTCACGGAACTCGTTTCAAGTGATCGTATTTTGAGACCGAATTATAATTTGGAGAGTGGAGGGAGGAACCCTAAGCAAGAGACACGAAGCAGCTACTCAAGATTCAAACCCTGGACACATTAGGTCTTTTGCTCCACGAGTTTTCCATCCAATCAATAATAATAAATAGAGTAATCAATGCCTTGTAGCCTGGGGATATCCCATGCTAATTTGAGGACAAAAAATACACTCTGTAAATAGAAGAAAAGAAACAACATTCAAAGATCATTTTAGCTATTTTCAAATACACATGTTTGAAATCATTGGCAATTTAATTATTGCAAAGTACCTGCATTAGTGCAAATCACATTACAATTTACAAGGAATTAAGTTTTTCGTCTACAGGAAATCAAAAACAAGAAATGTGGTGTGGCGCGAGGGTTGCACGGATTGTGCTCGTAAAATCAAGCAGTACGTTTTCGGACGTCATCCTTGAAACGGAGCATCAGTTATGCACAAAATTACACTGGTCAAAAGAACATTCACTACTCTTGTTTGCTGCGCTGCGCGAGTTAACAAGTGTACTTTAAAACATAAGAATCTTTGGATAAAATGTTTCGGACTAAAAAGTCAAGCCTAAAGGAGACGTGATTGATAGCCCTCTCCTGCTGCTATATCAGTATCACAAATTGGCTAAACACTACATGGTGCTTATGTTCTATCCTGGATTGTACCTCTAATAGTTTTTTTGGCTTTTGTATAGCTGCAGTACTTGAAGTGAAGTAATGAACACAACACTAAACTAGAGTTGTTCTGCTTTTATAAAAATACCCAACACCGAGAAAACCACCGAAATATGCCAACTTGTTAATAATCTTCATTACCATTTAAATATGATAACAAATTCTTGTCTTGGGTTGTTTTCTAGGAATTTTCTTGATTACTTCAAGGGGTCGGGTCAGGTAGATAAGTTCATAAAACTCCCCATGCCTCTTCAAATGCGCAGCAGATTTTAGCACAAGTTAGAGCTCCTGATAATGGGTACTGACTGATCGCCACAGTGTCTTCCACGTACGGTACTTCAATCTGAACAAGAAAAACAATTCTGGATTAGTTTGCATAAGATGATTCAGAACTTGCTTATTATAAAACTAAGGAAACAGGTTTGTGAATCTGAGTTTTACAAAGCACTTCGAAGTAAACAATACTTAATCTTCGCAAGACGCTGTGTACAGCGTCCATGGTCCATGGACGAATTGGTTCATCTGAAAATCACGGGAAACAACCATTCTGTTGCACTCATGCAGAAAAATCCTCTCGGTCAGTTGTACAATAGCATTCTTGGAACACTTCAACAATACTGAATTTTAGGGCCTGATTACATGGCGAATTTCAGCCCGAGCTGAAATTTCAACCCGGCTAACCGGCTGAAATTTTGTTGCGATTATTTGACGAACTTCAGCCCGGGCTGAAATATTAGCCTCGGTGCCAAATATGAAATTGCGCGCGAACGGTCTCAGGACAATCACAATGGCGCCGAGTACACGAATCGTGAAAATAGGCACATTGCATCTCTCGCAGTTTGGCCTTTAGGCGGGGATCAATTTTTGAACTTTTTGGGATGGTAACAGCCTACAAGATGATGGAACTGAAGCGAAACCTGTCTTTGGCTATTTGTAAAAAAAAAAAGAAATCTCCAAGCTTGCCGAGTTCATGGCTTTCCTAACAGAATCGTACTGTTTAACCTTACCTGCATTGAAGTCGACGTTCTTATACTCTATCTGAGCTTTGAAATTAGAAAGATAATGAAAAAGATTCTCTGTTCCATCGCTTTAAATCCACTGAAATCGCTTCTGCTTCCGAGCGGCAGCCATATTGTTTCCTGCTTTTCAGCCCGGGCTGAAATTCCGTTTCGATTACATGAGATTTTTTTGCAGATTTTCTGGCCCGTTTGCCCGGACTGAATTGGGCCCCGGGCTGAATCCCTCTCCATGTAATCGAGTATTTGATTTTAAGAGGATTTGTTTCAGACGCCGGGCTGAAGTTTCAGCCCGGGCTGAAATTTGCCATGTAATCGGGCCTTTACACTGAGGTTTGTTACTGTGTGTTTCAATAATATGCGGACTCTAAAATTCAAAGCTCAACTGACAAATTGGTTTTTCGCTACCGTCAATCAAATGTTCGGCGGCTCCTCCCAGCTTCCGACTACTGCCGAGCACTTTTTTCCTTGTCTGAACTGTGCCAATCTCGTTCCCAGAGCCCACGTGCCTTTTGGTCAGCACCGTGTCTTGGTGATGACCAAAAGGCACGTGGGCTCTGGGAACGAGATTGGAACTCTGCTCAAAGATTTGAATACCGCGCTCTTGGCAGTAGTCGGGGCCAGGGGGAGCCGCCGAACCTTTGATTGACGGTAGCGAAATACGCATTTGTCAGTTGAGCTTTGAATTTTAGAGTCCGTATGTTATTGAAAGGCGCTGTAAATAAATTTGGTTTAAATGTGCACGCAAGACCGTACAAAACTGTAGAACATTCAAAGTCTTCATTATAGATCTGATGGAAACTGAACAACGCCACTGTCATAATTATGACGTAAAGTTTACATGAAATAATTCATATTTGAACTGCGGTTGTATATGCAAGTGAAGTATGATCCTTGCAGTAAATTTTTCCAATTTAAGCAATTGGAAAGAAGAAGCCTGAAAAAAAAAAATCAGGGCTTCAACGGGATTCGAACCCATGACCTCCGCGAATACCGGTGCAATGCTCTACCAACTGAGTTATGAAGCCACACATTGGGAGCAAGGTGAATTTATTGAGTTCATATCTCCCATAAGGAGTTAAATGATGTTAAGTGTATATGAAATAATTCATATTTGAACTGCGGTTGTAGATGCAAGTGAAGTATGATCCTCGCAGTAAATTTTTCCAATTTAAGCAACTGGAAAGAAGAAGCCTGAAAAAAATCAGGGCTTCAACGTTGAAGCCCTGATTTTTTTTTTCAGGCTTCTTCTTTCCAATTGCTTAAATTGGAAAAATTTACTGCGCGGATCATACTTCACTTGTGTCATAATTATGTCATGTCAGATAGTAAGTAGTAACTAAGCAACATAGGTAACTAAATGTTATACGTAGCATAGGGAGTCTTACCGAGCCGTGGGCCATGGCTCCAACAACAAAGACAATGGGATCATCTTTTGGAATGATATCCTTTAAGTTCGTTAGTTTTTCAGAATGGAAAGATGTTCCTAGAAAAAAAATCCATCAGCACACTCGATACATGAAAGTTTATAACGATAAAAATGATTCAGACTAGACGCCTCGAGCAGCAGAGTGGTAGACTCAAGTGTCACTGATTAACATCTATTACATATCTCTACCAAGCATAACATATTCATTTATTATAACAATATCATCGCTTTGCAAACATGAATAAACAAACAAAAATACTTAAGATCTCCTATTATAATGTGCTGTGTGAGACAAGGGAACCAGCTAGTCTGATAAAGATCTTAGCTGGACTATGACGCTCACTTTATTCTAGGACTGTATACAGACACGTGCATGTGTACAGTGTCACATGCAAGACGCACAGACACCTGAACACAGACAAGGATTAGATACCCTGTGCACTTCTTCCAAACAATCCAATGTTCCCAGAGTAAAAAGTAGTTTGATTTAAATAACCAAGTGAGTAAGGATTCTGTACCAGGACTCATTTAATGTCATCACTTGGACTTTACATGTACAAGTATTACCACAAGAATTCAGAACGGAAATTTCTTTGGTAGTTGGAAAAAAAACATTATCCCATTGACTTGACAAGAAGAAGGGTTTATTGGCATCCACTCTTTGAAATTTAAACTACGAAACAAATCGATCCATCAGATAAGAAACAGGGAAGGCTCATTTGTACTAAATACAGTAATTTTACTCAAACTGAACAGCAGTAAGAGTGACCTACCGATTTTCTTACAGCCTGTTGGTAAATGATCAGTCACTGGATTCTTTATCACCTGATAATAAGACAACACTCTACTGTCATTAACAGCTACATGTTGTCTTTTAATTGATGCAAGTTTTGTAGTATTGCAATGTATATAATGTGACTATTTGACAACACCAAACTTCTTTCAATGACACAACTCGACATGCTGTCTTTCCACTGATACATGTCTAGTATTAAAATGTATGACATGATGTGACTGAATAACCCCTAATAATAACACCACACTTCTGTAATTGACAGTTACATGTGGCTTTCTACATGTTACATGCAGAGTATTTCAATGTACACATTTCTTTCCTACAAAAGCACATAACTATATGGCATTGTGGGTAATGGTGGTGAAGCTCAAGGTGTTAGAGCATGACTGGAGGAAACTACACAAACACATGTATCCATGCTTCCTTTTCTTCTTGTTGGCACATGTGTTGTATAAAAATGTATTTCTGACTTTGAATATTCTTAATTTTATTTCAATCTTCTTTTTCTCCCTCATTTCCATTTCAATCACTCAAAACATTACTTGGTCACATTTCCAATCACCTTGAAGTTCATCAAAAATACGCCACTACATTTCAACTTTTGTTTGGAAATAATTAATATTATATGGTCAAGCACAGTCTTTCATGTTTGATATATTACTAGTAATGTGCTGTGTGAGACAAGGGAACCAGGTAATCTGATAAAGATCTTAGCTGGACTATGACGCTCACTTTATTCTAGGATTGTATATCATGGGTATGTGCATGTGTCCAATGTCACATGCAAGACACACAGACAGCTGAACACAGACAAGGACTAAACACCTTGTGCACTTTGTCCCAACAATCCAGTTAATGAACTTTGTTCAATAGAGCAACAGTAATATGAAAGCCTTTGCTCTTTAAAACGAAACGTTTTTTAGCCTAGTTATTACCTTGAGTAACTTTTGAGGACCATCAGAAGCATGAATACTAAGCTTGTGTAGCAACTGAACTTAAATCAAAAGAAATGGAAAAGTTAATAAAGAAGACCTTTCCCACCAAACACTGTCTGACTACCAGTGCATAAAGTTAATTGAAATATAGAGTTTTGTAAGCAATAGAAAAATGCTGATACTACATGTATTTGAGAGATAGTTGCTTTGCGATTACCACCAATCACAGCCACTAGTGTGACCTTCAGACCTTCTTTACGTCATGTTAGCAGGCTGTGAATGGTGGATTCCGATCTGATCTGTCGATAACACGGAAGACTGACGGAAATTTTGGAAACATTTCCGTGGGTGTTTTGTTTTCCAAAGTTGCGTATCAACGAAAATGGTGGCAAGACTGCAGAGTCATTTTGCATCAACGATCACATGTGATACCCAATTAATACACCAGAATTTTAGTGGGTCCCTTTGGCATTAATGGCTTCTGCTGCCTTAGGAAAGCAATTGGCAAAACAATATAATCTTATTGAATTCTACATTTCGAAAACCTTTCTATTGATACAAAAAGTTGGTTGTGGAGGTTTCCTTGAAAACAGTGCACATACAAACTTTTCTCTGGAGGACACTCCAAAGGTTTAGAGTAACCTTAAAAATCCTGCGTTAAGGCTGCAACATGCCATCTACTAAGGATTTGTAAAAAATCTTCACAAAGAGCCAGTAACTCAGATACTAGACAAGGAAAGATGTATTAAAGAACAGATATTTTTTATTTCACCAATAAGTTCTCCAAAACTGTTTTTCCGTTGTGTAAATTCATGGAAAGTTTGTCCGTCGTTGCTGTTACCAGTCATGCGTCACGCACTAGGTTACCCATAGTGCTTTTCAGTTGTATCTCGTGCTTGGCCAAGCCACCATCTTGATAGTAATTAAATGTTGGTTTGCTTATGTCTGTTATGTATGTCCCACGTAATATAATAAGCCAAAGCTTATTACATTGCTATTAAAATCACTTGAATTCAGACTTTTCTACGGTTTAACCACAAATTGAATGGCAGAAAGTGAAGAAATTCTTTAAGTGTATTCCACAGAAATTCTCCTAAATACAGCAACGATCAGAGGTAGACTCGAATTAAATTGACTTAAATTTTACAGCAAGATAAACACAGGATTCACAGCCACTACAGTACCATGACAACAAACAACCAAGCAAACTCTCAAAACTTCAAAATACTCAAATGAATTTACATAGTGACTTTCCTTGCCATTTTAACATACACAGAGATAAACTTGCGTCACCTTATCGTTGTTGGAAGCGTAAAAAAGGCAAAAGATGGATGATTACTGCAAACTCTTAGGAGTAAAATTTAGGTATGGTGGGCAAACGATCTGGCACATGGACTGCGTCGTAAAAAGCTGGAACAGTCACAAGCGTGTGATTAGCCAATCAAATTTGAGGATTTAGGATTCTGGCTTGCTCAGATGTTTGAGAAAAAAAAATTTTACTTCATAACATATCAGTTAAAATGTGAGCTACATTGAATATTTGCAGTTACCTACCCATCAGTCCACAAAACCGGTCAAAAGTTCTTGGAATTCTAGTGTGAGGGTTGATCTCTATTAGAACGTTCCTTTCTGTGTGAATGTAGACTTGTAAAAGTCCTGCTTTATTCAGTGGACTGTCTAGCAACATCAGTAGACTCTAAAATTACCAAGAGCAAGTAGTGTAAGTAACATCAGGAATTACTGAAGATTAATACCTAGACAGTACTAATGGAAAGGTCTGTTCCCATGATAGAATATTAGCTACATCTTACTTACTCACTTCTACTTAAAAACCTGTGTAACAAGAGATATGAGTACAATGTACTACATGTATGTGGGATCATGTACACTTACATGTAAGGCATCCATGGCCAAGTGCTGATTGATAACCTTGATCAACTTCCAATGAACACTTGATCGACATCTATTAATCAACACCTGGATCGATACTCAGTCGGCACAAGGATGACACTTGGTCAACATCCCAATATCTACAGTACTGTACTGAGGGTATCACTGCACCCAAGTACCGAGGGTATCCACTGTAAAAGGTAGGTAAAGTCTGTATTCGGGCCGAATGTGGCCCATCAGGCCGGTACTTATCCCGGTTTCCGTAGCATGAAGGGACTAGGAGTATGTCTACTCCCCCTGGATGGGATGCTAGTCCATCGCAGGGTTACCCCCAGCATTAAATTCGCTGGTACCCATTTATACACCTGGGTGGAGAGAGGCACTGTGAGAGTAAAGTGTCTTGCCCAAGAACACAACACAGTGTCCCCAGCCAGAGCTCGAACCCGGACCGCTCGCTCCGGAGTCGAGCGCACTAACCATGAGGTCACCGCGCCTCCCACTGTACTGAGGGTATTTACTGTACCGAGAGAATCAATTAACACTTGACTGTGGATGCCTTTAGTACATGTGATCCAACCTGCAATGCAATTTAACACTACTACACTCACAGTGTTTACTGTGTGTACAGTTGCTCCAACTAGGAATGATGAAGAAACAAAGCATACACAGTGCCTCACCTGGTGTGTTATGTCTGGTCGAGCTGTTGCTGGGTCCTTTTTGTTTTTCCTCATAATTGTTTTGTGTTTATCACAGTTTAACAACTCAAAACTCTTTCCATTCTACGATAAAAAAAATTCAAAACCCAGGCCAAGTCTGAAGCTGGCAGGAGCACCTTATGGTATAGAGCACCTGTCATCTGGAACTTTGCCAACATAATTCCTAAAGTTCCACAGAGCCTAACCAGTTTTAAAAACACTATTAGAAAGTTACACGCATTTTCTTTTGACAAAGAAAGCTGTCATTTTTACTAGGAAATCTAAAGATTTTATTTACTTTTGACTGATGTACATAGTATATTATAATTTAATTTTAAAAATCATATTTTAATTTAACATTAGGAGAGTAACTGCTGAATACCCTGCCACTCTGTACCACTATTGTTTTCGTTGGTCGGCGTTCTTTGAAGAACGAAGCAGAACACAATAGATGCTACTCTTATTCAATGAGATGCAAATAAGTGGCAGGGTATTCTGCAGTTAAGCCGGAAGGAGTAAAATCAAATTTTTCGTTACAGACTAGTGGGTCTTTGGTTCAGACCACAGGGTCTTCGGTCTTCGTTTTTGGGTCATCGTTTTCGACACATCCGCATTTTTGTATTAAACCAACCTTCTCACTTATGTCTCGTGTTTAAAGAAAGATTGTAAATAAAATACAGATTGCAATACCTTAACGGTCTCTAGAGAAGCATTTTCAAGAATGACAATAAGTCGTTTTCCAGAATCCTTCTTCTTCAATGTTTTAGGTATTTTTCGTGGTCTCTCAACCTCATTGTCCTCGTCCGCCATAACTGCACGTGAATCGATTGCCACGAAGGCTTGGCTACAAGGCCAGGTGAAGAGGAAGACTGGCACTAGCCACGTGCACAAAGCCTACGTTACCTTTGTCCAGCGGATCGACAAAAAGGTAATTCATATATGGCGATGGCAGATATGGCAGCTTATATTGTACCGACATACACCCACCCCTTGTTATACCCTTTCAAGACCCTTTGTATACCCCCTGTACATGTATACCATCTGTATACCCTTGTGTACCGCGGTATTGCTGGTTTTCAGTGTCACGCCATTCAAAGTAGATCAAAATGAAAAATCAAAGCCGTTTAATAGATTAAGTCCAGAATCTGGGAAAAGAAACGGAAAAACGTTTTCCCCAAATTTATAGAGATATGTATTGAGACGCCATGCTCGATCCTTCCTAGATGGGCACCAACATGTCGGCCGGAAACCAGCAGACACATCTGTCACTGAGTTTTGCTACAAAAGCGTGAATTTATCTGTCAAAGAACTCAAAAACGTAGCAATAATACTTTATTCTAATACAAGAACTGTTCACATAGCCGAATTCTCCGAAATGAGTCACTTTTTAAACCAACATCACTGCCCTCTCGGCCATCACGTAAATGCCGCGTTACGCAAAAGTTTAGAAATTCAAGCGTAGTCTATCATTAAACCAAAAACCCATTGGGAGTGAAAATTTGTATGAATATGAGGACCATTAGTTCTGAAGTTTGAACTTTAGTGATGTCATGTGAAAACCGGCAATACCCCTTTATACCATTATTGTCACGAAAGTTTCGTTTGTCATCGAGTTTCAATCAACATTTAGTTAATTACACACGTGGGAGGGACATTTTACATTCCAGAGCATTGATTTCGTAAGCTTGATTGACATTTAACCCTCGTGATCAAATAATTGTTTTTCCAGCTTAAATAACTTTGTAAATAGGTTTTTAACAGTGTGTATGATTAAACGAATCAAACGAACAACGAGTGTCTTCTACGATAATTATTGTCCAACCTTGTATACCCCAGGTACACTCTTGTACCTTGTATTTATTTATTTTCATATTTATTTATTACAATCTAATACTGAGGCCACAAACAGGACAAATTCTGCTATGCAAACATAAACTTTTAACATGTCGAAAATTTTTAGACGAGAGGAAACACCCCTTTACTAAATGGTGAAACGTAATATACTTAAAGCCTACAAACTATTTTCTAGTAAATTGTTTAAAAGCCTACCAACTAGCTAATAAGAACAGCTAATAAGAAAAGAAGAAAAAGAAGAAGAAGAAAAAAAAACAAACCTAACAGTACGAATGAAAAATTCATTCTTTTGAGAGATACGAAAACGCAATTTGAGCAATTGTCATCTTCTACCAACACATTTAAATAGTCGATTGTGCTCATAAAACTGGCATATTTAGCCTGCGTAGCAGCCGATTCCTTTCCTTTTCCAGGCGGCGCGGAGATCGAACAAGCGAGCGAAAAGCAGGCGAGCGAAGGAGCACGCCTGTACCGTTGCAGTTATGTCCTATATGGCAGACATGTCCTCTGACGTAATAGGATATACTGAGCCAATCATATCATGGGTTCTATCTAATAATACGCAGCCATAAGACTGGTAACTGATCTCCGTTCTAAGAAGACACTGTCACAACGCAATTTCATTGGAAGAAACAACGACACATACAATTGGTCAAAACGTTTAAGACATATCTGCCACGCAGGACACAACTGCAACGCTACACACGCCTGGGGTGATTAAAAAAAATGGGGAAAAGTGGGGAGGGAATGAGTAAGAAGGGGGAGGGGGTGGGGAAGAGAGGAATCGCCCGCAATCAATCCCAAGCATTTTACCGAACTCCGTTCCGTCGTCTCACCCCCTCCCCCTACTGCTCATTTTTCGCACTCGCTCTCGCAGTTTTCCTCCCGTTCGCGAGCGTTTGGAAAAGGAAAGGAAACGGCTGCTACGCAGGCTATGGCATATTATGCTCCTAGCACTGCTCAAAATATCAAAGTTTGGAAATTTTCTTTCTGAATTAAACTCGTTTCTCTTGGTTTTTAAGCCAAATAAAGACAAAACAGGGTGAATAATGACAAAATAAGGAATTACGTCGAACGGCTGTTTTCTTCATTTCTAAGCATCATGGCTTGAGTTTCTATTGATTTCCGTTATTTCTTCACATATTAAGAAAATAGTGAAATCCAAGATGGCGGATTCAAGATGGCCAGCCAAATGATGATGCCATTTGCCGTCATTTGACGCTATAATTAACAGAAAATGGTATCACCTAATTGTGGAATACGCTCAGGGCTTTCTAATCTATTTATTCCTTTGTGCCTTAAGGAGTGATTAACCTAAAAATCTGTAAAAGAATATCTAAGTTTAGTTTTTATCGGAATTTGAATCTTAAGGTATTGAAGTTTTATTTCCAGAATTTCTGTTACTGTAAGTTAAATCTCATTTTCTGAAAACTAGGTTTTTTGGCCTTTGAGAAAAGATATTTTGAGGAGGATTTGTCCAGTTGAGCTGAAATTGTTAGGATTTGTTTTCCGGAGTGAGTTTTGTGTTTTAAGCAGAGAACGTTACCATCCAGTGAGTGAATGTTTTGAGCCACAACTGCAGGATAATATTAGAGACATCCTGTTCTTATATCAAGATATTTTATTAATAATTTCTAACTAGCTAAAGAACTGCGCATGGGGGCTATAAGACAGTTCAAGGTCAATATACTTTCTTTCCGTATAAAACCAATTATGCTAAAATATGAGTCCCAGAGCCTACAAGTTGGATTTACGAGTTGCCCGGAAGGTGAGGCACATGTACTGATATCACTCACCCACCTTCCGTGCAGTAATCAGCGAGATCATGTGAAGAAAGCAAACTCAAAACTTAAGAAAAAAGGGAAGGGAAGGGAACGTAGGCGTTAACATGGAAGAAAGTTAGGCCATGAATGGCTTGAACAAGACGCTTGGTGGAAACCTGGCAGAAGTTGGAAGGAAAGTTTTTCAGGAGGTACATTTCATTATGTTTGTCTGTTTCAGCAACTCAACGTTTTTGCACTAAACGGTTGTGTTATGGTTATTAGTATCTCTGTAAAGGTTACTGTTACGGCTAGGGAAGCGGCACCGAATGAATCTCGAAAAAATGAATGACAAATCAAACAGTACACAACGTGCTTTTGAAAGGAGGGCCTCACAGTTCAGCGCATGTCTGTATTATTTATTCACTTGTGCACGCGTCTTGGCTTATGAACCGATCGTAAGTAAGTTACCTAATTTCGCATGTGAATAGCCGTAAGATCACAACCGTAGAAAAATTTTACGGGTCGACATTAAATTCAACGGTCAACAGCGTCTGTAAAATCCGCTGAAATCTTCTGACAATTTTGGTCTTCCGTCATTCTGCCAACACTAACTATAGCAGTGATTACTGAACTAGATCAATTTGTCGCTTCTGGGCGACGATAAAACTCTGCTGGTTCGTTTTTAGACAACTTTATTCGCGAATTCACTAGGACAACATCTCTTTTCACCGCTCACGTTTTTTACAACTTAACTCAACTCATACACATGTGCAGACGAGGTCCTTAGCAACGAACTGATCTGTCATTAGTAACATAGCAACACGACCGGAAATGAAAGTTCAGGAAGCGGGAGGCACACAATTAGAATGGACTAAAAGAGCAGTTTTTTATTAAGGGACAGATATTTTTAGTGTAATAATGCATGTTATATAAATCTAGTTCCAGTTTTATAATCTCTCTTTAGATTTTATATAACGTTTTTGATTTTTACATATTTTATATTCATTTTTTAATAATTTATTTTACGCAGGACCCATGTTGATAGCAGCTTTTATAACTTAAATATTCACCCTGCAGAAATGTTATTTATAATTAATAAACATTACGCAAGTTACAGCTAAAAGTTACCGCGCTAATCATTTTTTTAAGACCAGACTTGAAGGAGTCCAAATGCTCTCTTTATTGTGCCCATCCTAAAGAATACGATTCTAAAATTTGACCCCACGATAGTGTAGTGGGTTTTTCACAACTACATGGTCTTTTATATATTCACTTGCATAAGTCGGTATTCGTTGCCATGGCAACATCGAAAGAGGCCACCTACATGGTTGAACAAAAAAAAATGAAAAAAGAAAAACTTCTATCGAGTAGTTTTAAAGAGTTCACAAACAACAAGAGAGAAGGTTTCAGAAATTTACAAATGAAATCTGCGGGAGTAGATTAGAGCTCCTTTAGTTTTTCATACATTTGAGGTGCACCAGGAACTTTGACGTTCAAGGATTTTAATTGATGTTCAGAAGTAGTTTAAATGTCGTTAGCGTGATCCCAAGCTATATGTTATTTCGGGGGAGAGACGACTACACATAAGCTCAACTCAACCTTTTAATCTCCACCTCATGGTCTCTCTTTACATCTCATAATAGTCTACCTGGGGTCTAATCTCCTAACACCTTCCGCCAGGAAAATGAACAATTTTACGGTAACAGACTATGAAGAGTATCTTGCTGGTACTTGAACTAAACGTCCTGAACGTGTCCGTTTTGCAAAAACTAGTTCCATCCTCTTAGCGGACTTCACAGGCTTAGTGGGCGCGGATTTAAGTTTTGTAGATCTTGGTAGAGGAACTAGACTTTTTAGTTTCTGAGGCACGGACTTTGACATCAGCTTCTGGATTTTGGGCAGACGGTGTCTTTTCCAGATTCGGCAGTTTTCCTGCGGGCTTTAGGTGGACGCGGTTTCTTCTGAGGAGTTTGCCATCCACTTCAACATCGTATGAACGAAATGGATTGTTCTGAACAATAAGGTCTTTTCTCCATTTTTGTCCTTTGGTTAGTCCTTCAGGGTTGATGGTAACTGTATCACCAGGTTTTAAAACACTGAAATCTTTGGCAGTTCGATTGTAATACGTTTACGACTTAGCTGTTTTCTTAGCTTTTTCTTCCAGGACCGTTTCAGCAATTTCTGGTGTAAGCAGAGTGACTTTCATGGGAATTTCAGACTTCAGTCTTCGGTGAAGAAATCTTTGAGCAGGTGATGTTGTCATATCAACTGTAGGTGTATTATGTTTATCAAGTAGGGCTTCGTAAGGATTTAACGCGGAGTTTTCAGTCTTTCTCAAGATAGATTTGACGGTCTTCACGGCGGATTCAGCTTTGCCATTACTCTGATGATGGCGAGGTGAGGATTTCGTGCGCTTTGTATGCTTCCTCTGACAGAATTCGGAGAAATCCTTAGAGTCGAAATTCTTTCCACAGTCCGTGACAATCTCATCGGGAAGTCCCCATCGTGAGAACTGTTTGAGTTGCAGGGCAATGGTTGCAGCTGCAGTTTGGTCCCTCATCTTTTCAAATTCGATCCAATCGCTGTAGTAATCGATCAATACTAGGTAGGGTTCCCCTTTAAACTCAAAAAGTCGGCTGCGATTTTGGACCAGGGTCTATCAGGAATAGATTGACTCATCAGACTTTCTTTCGGGTTGTTTCTCTGAAGGATTGGTAAACTTGACATGAAAATGTGAACTATTTCAGGTTAGAGTTCATACCAGGCCACCAAAGAGATGTACGAGCATGTCTTAAAGTTGACTCGACACCCATGTGAGCTTGATGTAACTTTTCAGTTAGGCTCTTTCTCAGTGTAGCTGGGACTACAATGCGATCACCTCTGTAGATGATGCCATCATTGAATGATAGTTGATCTTTGCAACTCCAAAATGGATGAACGTCCACTGGAAGACCAGTTTTCAGAGATGTGGTGGATTACTGACTGTAGGACATTGTCCTTGGCAGTTTCCTCTGCAATTTCTTTGAGGTGGCTTGTCACACTTTGATCTTGAATAACCAAGCCGATGGTTTCAATCTCTTCTTCGCTCTGGCTGCGAGTGATTAGTCGTGTGAGATCTGCTAAGGGCATCAGCAATTAGCAGGTCTTTGCCTTTGATGTACTTGAAGTCAAGGTCATATAAACACTTTGGCATTCCTAATTTCTGTAAGCAGATGATCACCAGTTGGTATTGGATACTCAGAGCGCTTGAGTGGAGTGTTCCGAGGTCTGGAATCTATGCAAAGTCTCATTCCATTCTTAGCAGAAGGCTTCTGGACAATGGTAGGAGAACTCACCCAGTCAGTGGGCTCAGTTACTTTTTCAATAATGCCTTCTTCTTGAAGATCTTTGACTTCGGCAATAAATTTGTTTTTGACAGACAGTGGGATCTCCCTGGGAGCTGGTTCCGATGGAGTAACATCTTGTTTCGTGTAAAGGTGCAGTTCACCTTCCAGCTTTCTTACAGTCATGAAACACATCAGGGTATTCACTCAGAATAGTTGCCATGGTGAGTGGTGTGTGTAGTTCTGAAGCAGATGAAGGAATATTGGGTTTACCGGAGTCTAAAGTAGCAATGTTCTCTCGAAGAAGCTCAATAAGCTTTAGTTCCTCAGAGTCTCTTAGACCAATTAGAGGGGTCAGGTCCTCATTAACAATTCTAAACTGAATGATCCCTTCTTTCCCAGTTGCAGGGTTGAACACAAAACATTTTCTGGTTCCCAGTGTTTGAAGCTTTAATAGTTTTCTCATCATAGAGTGAAAGGGTTGGACGGACAGTTGTGATTAGGTCCTGCAGGTCATGATCACCACTGATTTCCTTGTACACACTAACTGGTAAAACACTGCATGTAGAACCAGAGTCTATCTGAAATTTCACAGAAATTATTTTCTTTGAGATGAGCAAGTTTGCAAAAGCTTTCCTATGGTCACATTGTTGGTTCAGAGTGAAAAATTTTGTCCACAACTTCATAACAATGCTCTTCACCAGTAGTGTAGGTAAGAGGGGCACCAGCACACTAATAAAAAACTAGGCAAAAAACTAGGCAAAAAATAAAAGTCTCATATAAGGCAACAGTGAAAGGCTTATATAAGACTGTGAGAAAAGGTGTATATAAGGGTTTGGTATTAAAGTTGGTTTAGAAGATGAATTATTAAAAATTGATACTCTTTCTACTTAAAAAAAATAAGATATTAAGAATATAAATGGAAGCTTATGTAAATACAGAAGAAATGCAAAAATTAAGAAAAGAAGACTATAAAGAATATAGAAAGAGATATAATGTATTTAGACTTAGGTCAACTGAATGGTATTGTGATATATGTAATAATGGAAAGAATTATAAATTAGGAGGAAGATGGTCGCATTTAGGCACTAAAAAGCATGAGAGAAATCTATATAATAAAAGCAATTTAATAAAATTATAAAAAAAATAAATTTAAGTTAAAAAAAATCGATACTCTATAATATATTAGATTATGATAAAATCTCAAAAAAAAGCTTCTAAATCATATAATATGGATGAAATTAATAGATATATCATGAATTGGCCAATTAAAAAGATAGTTATTAGCCCAAAATTTCAAAAAGGGGGTAGACCTATTTTTAAAAGACCTAGATTAAAACAACCAATACAACCAACACCATATGTTCCACCAACACCAAAACCAACACCAAAACCAAGAATATTAAGCAGGAGACCAACACCTGCTCCAAGAAATTTTATTCAGAGACCAATACCTGCTCCAAGAAATTTTATTCCAAAAGCAATAATAAAAGATGTTGATCAATTTATAGATAAAATAAAAGAATTTTATAAACCAGAAGTAATAGCTTCATTTAGAAAAGAATTAAATGATAAAAAAAATCAAATAAATCCAATTAAAAAATTAGATAAAGCCTTTGGTGGTTATGCATTATCTGCAGAACTAGATATTTTAGATAGGATAGATCCAAGAAATCAATTTAGTAGAGTTTATTATTGGATTGAGAATTTATTACGAGAATATTTAAATAATAATAGAGGACTAAAGTTTAGTATTGCTATTAAAATAAGATTTTATAAACTTAAATTTGATGAAAATGGTAAAGAATTCAGAGAATATGTTGAGGGATCATTTAGTAATATTGATAAACCTGAAGTTTTAATAAATAGTGAAGAGATAAAAGATAAGTATGATTTTATTGTAGATATAATTTTAGAAAAAATAGCAAAATGGTTATCTGGAGGATCTGGTTTAATAATAGAGGAGATAATAAGTAATTTTATTAATATTGCAAAATATGTGCCAATTAGTGGTGGATCATTTATACCAACACCAGATAAAATAAAAAATCAAAAATTTGGATTAATTAATATTCAAAATTATGATGATTATTGTGTGATTTGGAATTCAATAAGACAAGATAATCCTAGAGATAAAAATCCACAAAGAATTACACTAAAAGATAGAAGCTACTTTAAACATTATGATTTAAAAGGAATTAACTTTCCTTGTAAAGTACCTGATATAAAGAAGTTAGAGGATAGAATAAATAAAAATATTAATATTTTTACATATGATGATGGAGTATACCCATTTTATATTAGTGAAAAAGAGAATAAAATAATATTAAACATGCTTCAAATACAAGATGGAGATAAAACTCACTATATTTACATAAAAGATATAAATAAACTTTTATATAGTAAGAATAAAAGAAAGTGTCGAATGTCTTATTGTATTCGATGCTTGCATGGTTTTATAAGAGAAGACCTTTTAGAAAATCATAAACGTGATTGTAAAGATATAAATACAGGAAACTGCGCAACAAGATTACCAGAAATGTTTAAAGATAAAAATGGAAAATGGAGAATACCAACTACTCACTTTAAAAATTACGCAAAAAAATTAAAGCAACCATTTACTATCTATGCTGATTTTGAAGCAATATTAGAAGATTTAAAACCAGAAAAAAAGAGTTCAAGTGAATCTTTTACAATAAAAGAAAAGAGACATATTCCATGTAGTTTTGGTTATAAAGTAGTTTGCTGTTATAATAACAATTTTAGCAAAGAGAGAAAAGTTTATAGAGGAGACAATGTTGTAAAAGAGTTTCTAAAAAGCATATTAGAAGAAGAGAAATACTGCAAAGATGTTGTAAAAAACCATTTTAATAAACCTCTATTAATGAGTGAAGAAGATGAAGAAAAATTTAAAAATGCAAAAGAATGTCATATTTGTTGTAAAAAATATAAAGAAGATGAAAAACCTGTAAGAGACCACTGTCATATAAGTGGTAAATTTAGAGGATCAGCTCATAATGAATGTAATCTTAAATTTAGAGTAAGTGCTGATAATCTAAAATTACAAGTTATTTTTCATAATTTAAGAGGTTATGATGGTCATCTCATTATAAAAGAGATAGGTGAAATATTAAAATTAGAGAATGAAAAGATAGATTTAGAAAACAAAGAAATAGATAGAGAGAATGTAGAATTATATAAAATTAGCAATAAAGAAGAATATGAAGAAAATAAAAAGAAAAAGAAGCGTAATCTTAATATTGGAATAATACCAAAGAATATAGAACAATATTTAACATTTTCAATAGGTAATATATCTTTTATTGATAGTGCTCAATTTTTACTTGGTACATTAGAAAGTTTAGCAGATTGTTTAGCAAAGAGCAAAGAAAATAAATTTAAATATCTTAGAGAATATTTTAAAGATGATGAGGAGTTTGAGTTGGCAAAGAAAAAGGGTGTCTACCCATATAACTATATGGATTCATTCCAAAAGTTTAGTGAAACTAGTTTACCAGATAAGAAATATTTCTTTAATGATTTAGTACAGAGAGATATAGAAGATAAAGATTATGAGCATGCACAAAAAGTATGGAAAAAGTTTAGAATAAAAAATATGGGAGAATACCATGATTTATATCTAACAATTGATGTGTTGTTATTAGCAGATATTTTTGAAAATTTTCGAGAGACATGCTCAAAATATTATGAATTAGATCCACAACATTATCTATCATCACCAAGTTTAGCTTGGGATTCAGCATTAAATAACAAAAAGGGAGTAAATAAAGGTGGAGTATACTTAGATACAATAATACAACAAAACATAGACCAGCTTTTATTTTTTGAAAGAGCAAAGAGAGGAGGAATATGTAATATTGCACATAGAGAGGCCAAAGCAAATAATAAATATTTAAGTGATTACAATCCAAATGAGAAAAGCACTTATATAATTTATCTTGATGCAAATAACCTTTATGGTTGGGCAATGTCAGAACCACTACCATATGGTGGATTTAAATGGGTAGAAGATTTTCCAGAAAATGAAATGTTGCCAAAAGTAGAGGGAAAAGGAAGGTTTTATGAAGTAGACTTAGAGTATCCAAAAGAGTTGCATGATTTGCATAATGACTATCCTTGTGCACCAGAGAGTATTAGGATTACAGATGATATGTTATCAGACTACTGTCATAAATTAAAAGACAAATTTAATATTTCAGATTCAAAAGTAAAAAAGCTAATGACAACACTAAATGATAAAAAAAATTATGTAGTCCACGAAAGACTTTTAGAGTATTATCTAGAATTAGGTTTAAAATTAAAAAAGGTCCACAGGATAATTGAATTTTTTGAAAAACCATGGTTGCAAGACTATATTAAATTTAATACAGATATGAGAACAAATGCAGAGACTGATTTTGAAAAAGATTTTTTTAAACTAATGAATAACAGTGTTTATGGAAAGACAATGGAAAATGTGAGAAAGAGATGTGGCGTTTACCTTGAGACAGACAAAGAGCACTTTCTTAAACAGACAAAAACACCTTATTATGCTGGTTGTAAAATATTTTCAGAAGATTTAGTTGCTGTTAATATGAGAAAGAAAGAGGTTCAAATAAATAAACCGATATACTGTGGTGTTGCTATTCTTGAATTAAGCAAATTGCTTATGTATAAATTTCACTATGGAACAATAAAGCCACTATATGGTGATAGAGCAAAACAAGAGACTATAGTCTCTTGAGCAAAACTATTGTTTACTGATACTGACTCTCTTATGTATCAAATAGAGACAAAAGATGTTTACGAAGACCTTTTTCAATTTAGAGAACAATTAGATAATCATAAATATCCAAAAGACTCAAAATTTAAATTTACTGAGAATAAACAAGTGATTGGAAAGTTTAAAGATGAGACTGCTGGAATTCCTATAACAAAATTTGCTGGATTAAAGAGTAAAATGTATTCATATAAAATAGAGAAGAAAATAGTGGACAAAGAAACAAAAGAAGTAAAGATCAAACTTGAAGAAAAATTAAAGGCAAAAGGAGTAAAGAAATATTTAATAGATAATAATCGCCCAAATGAGAGATACTTTGATTATTCTCATTTTGAGGATACTCTACATGAAGAAAAAATAATAAAGACAGAAATGAAATGCATGAGATCAGACTACCATGAAATGTATAATATATTGATAAATAAAACAAGTCTATCATGCTATGATGACAAGAGATATATACTAGATGATGTAATAAGCAGTTATGCATATGGTCATTACAAAATTTAGGATAAATCTTCTAAATCTTTTATATCTATCCAACTGTTGAATTTTTCAGGGTAACCTTTCCATTTAACTAAAGCTTTGTTGCCTTTTTTCTAATTACTTTTTCTATTCTGAAAACAGTTTGATCTGTCTTTTGCAGCTCTTCTGTATAAAAAGATCCTTTTATTTCTTCACCATCTGAATCCTTTATTTTGTAAGTTATAGGAATTGTGGGTAAAATTCTATCTATAACGAATACTTCTTCTGTCCAATTTGGAGTGTATCCTTTATCGAAAGTTTTTCTTTTATATTTGCTTATACGAACAGTATCACCCACTTTAAATATAGGTTTGCTATCTATTTCTCTACCAAAATCATTAATTTTTAAATAAACTTTTCCATAGTTATGTTTCTTTCTAGCTTCATTTGGAGTCATACCTATGCTTCTATTTTTACTATTATTGTAAGAAGAGAGTATTTCATCCAAAATATCAATGTTAACAGTATTATTTCTGATTGTAAACATCTTGTACATTTTTTCTTTAATAGTTCTGTTCCATCGCTCACAGACAGCTGACTTTTCTTCATTTTGAGTAGAATAAATTTCTATATTATTTTTATCTAGTAAATCGAGAAAAATTTTATTGTAATACTCTTTGCCTTTATCAACCCATAACTTTTTTGGCTTATGCTTTTGTAAAATGGTTTCGGAAGCCTTAGATACTTCTAAACCAGTTTTATTTTTTAAAGGTACAATCCAACCATATTTACTAAAAAGGTCTAAGACCATAAGAAGATATTTAAAACCTTTATTCCATTTACTAAGCTTTTGCATATCAACTAAATCAGAACACCAAATTTGGTCAACATTATGAACAATAACTCTTCTCTTATTAAAATTACGTCTTATAGGTTTATGTAACTCATCAGCCAATTTTTCTTGCCACCTTAAATTTTGGGCGTTTTTTTTTATCATGAGCGCCTAAACCTAACTTTCTTTTTTTATCAATCATATTTCTTGCTAACCAATGACCCCATTGTCTCTGATTCTAAGGAACTGCATCAAGAGCTTTAACCATCTTATTGTCAGCTTTATGTTGACAATCTTTATCATCTCCACATACAGTATAGTCAACATCATGTTGCATTGCAATGGCATCTGCTGTACCAGTTGGCTTATCATATATCTCTAATATTTTACCTGTATTTTTATCAAATTTAACTTGTTTATTTAAATCATTATAAGGACCAGTATACTTATGACCAGGAAGAGTCCAACCCCCTTTTGGTTTTGGAAGCTTACCAATGGCTTTATGAATATCTACTCCTTTTCCCTCTATTTTATCAGCTGCTACATCTGCTGCTTCATCAACATATTGTTTTAATTTATCTTTAGCTTTGTTAGATCTAATAAAGTCAGCTGTTTTTTTTCTTCCACTTTTAACCAATAATTTAGCATCATCAACAATACCCTCACCCTTTATCTTTTTTGATACATCATCAGTTATTGAATCAATAGCTTCATTTAAATACTTTTGTCCTATTTGCCGGAATTTAGTTTTAGCTGTGTCAGATTTAATTGCTCTAGCTGCTCCTCTCCTTCCTAAGTTAAATAATCCTTTAGCGCCTGCTGATAAACCTTTAATAAACAACTCATCAAATCCAGATCCATACATTTCTCTTAAATTATTTACTTCATTATTAGATAGGAACTTAACCTTATTAATACCACATTCATCACATTTTACTTTTACTGCATGTCTATTATTATTAGCTATAAAATATTGTTCTGACTGGGGTACATTA
>CM042748.1:41137067-41139567 GCA_022496165.2 Catalaphyllia jardinei | reverse complement strand
ATTTACATTAACTCTTTTTCTATCTGATGTTAATGTTCTTCTCGCTAAAAAACCTCGATTTTCAGCATCTACTGCTGTTACAGAAGTATCTAGATACCAAAAACTATTTTTAGCAACACTTCTAGCATAATCATCTGAATATTCAAGTAGATTTTTTGCAAAAGTAACAAGATGGAGATTATCAGTATCATAGATAATTTTACCAGCACTCTTAATAACAAGATGTCTAATAAGAGAATGTGAACCACATAGAAGTGTTGTTGTTATATTAGCATTATCTCCTCCATCTGCTTTGAGATCAAGATGAAATTGCATTTCAAAATAAGCATTATACCAATCATAAAAAGAGCTTCTATCATTTATTACAAATTTATAACCATTTTTTTGTTGCTCTGTAGTATTAGCTGGAGCTCTTATATTGCTTTCAAGAAGAAATCTGACTTCTTCATTTCTCTGAACGTTTTCTGATGATCGAAATGACATATATATTTTATAAAATAATTTTTTTTAAATATTATTTATGATTGAGATATTAATCATCTAAGAGATTATTAATTAATGTGTTAACTTCATGTTGTGTCATTTTGACTTTAGCTCTGCTTGGTTTTTTCCTTTTTGTTGCTGGGTGTGGTGTTGTCTCTTCAATATTCTCAGATAACCTCTTTCTTATAAGATCACCAGATTTTTCAGCTATTACATCTTTTGCTTTTTTAGTTTTTCTTCCTATTGCTTTAGATAATGTACTAACAACTTTACTACCAATAGGACTTCCAACTTCACTAGCAGCTGCACTAAGTGGCTTCATAATATTATCAACTATAAGACCATTTCCTCTGTGAACATAAACATATCTTCCAAGAGATGGATGATACATCTTTCTAAATTCTCGTGATTTTGGCATTGAATTGTTAAGCATATAATATTAATTACTTATTTTTTTTAATATCAATGAAAATGCAGTATCTGAATTATTAAAATAAGTAGTTAAGAGAGGGGGCTCACCAGCGCATTTGCTTTTTAAAGGGAAAAAAATTCATATACCAAAATCATAGTTAGGTTCACTATTATTAATTTTTCTTATTAAGGCTGAATTATCTTTCTTTATATAAATTGGAGCTCCCCCTACCCCCGGGTAGTAAATTATTTTGTAGTACTTTTGCTTTTCTTCTGCTACTGCCACTGCTTCTGCCACTGCTTCTGCTTCACAATCCATATAATATATAATAGGGTATCATTTTTTATAAAAAGATATTATTTTATTATTAGAATTACTAATTCTTTTTATTAATAGACTCTCTTGTTTAAATATCTCAGGATTTCTAAATTTATCTAACATAATAGATAGCTCTTCATTTGTTTTTGAATTAAAATCAACTTCATTAAATATATAAAAATTTCTTAGAGTATTAATAAGAAAATTTCTATATATACAGATTTGTCTTTTTAAATGGTTAGTATAAAAATCTAGCATATTAACAGGCATATATAATATAATTATAATTTATTCTTCAGAATATTTTTTCCAATAGTATTTTTTATACTTTTCAACAGAGGGACACATATCAATAAAGAAATTATCAAGATTACAGATATCATTAATCAAATCTTCATTGTTAAATGAACCAAGTCTCAATGCTCTCTTTATTCTCACTAATAGATGTGCATAGCTCTGATAAGCATACTTGCAGTTATTCATGTTTTCGTTAACGTTTTTATAGTCAAGCAAACATTCAATTAACATAGAACCACCAAGAGAAATAATAGTCAAAATAGATCCTGAGACAATAGCTGATGCAATACCGCCTCCGGCAATGGCACCTGAAAACAATCTTGCTGCATATTTAATATTTCTGTAATACCTATGAGCTCTCTTATATAAAAACCATTTTAGATGAATTGTTTTGTAATAACCCATCAATTCATCGATTTGATCGCTATTCAAGTCTGGTGAAATGTGATTGAAATCGCAAATTTTTTTACTCATATATAAATAATTACGGGAAAATTATTTATAAATGCAAGAAACGCGTTTCCTTACTACCTACACACTGTCTGTTGTAATAGACAAAGGGAAACACGTTTCCTTACTACCCCCACACTGTCTGTTGCAATAGACAAAGGGAAACACGTTTCCCTTACTAGCCACACACAATCTGATGCAGCAGACAAAGGGAAACGTGTTTCCCTACTACCCACGCATTGTCTGATGCAGTAGACAAAGGGAAACGTGTTTCCCTACTACCCACGCACTGTCTGTTGCAACAGACAACAGGAAACGTGTTTCCCTTACTATCTCTTGTGGTCATTCTTCTACAAAATTATAAGTCAAGTTCTATGATTAGACTTATTATAGTATGTGTGACATTGCTGTTAGTTTTACTTTTAAAATTAACTCTATCGCCCGGACTTAATTCAATAGGTGTATTAAAAGCAGCTGTAGTTGAGAAATGTCCAGAAGGTTTTGTGATATAATATTCGTTTCCTACTTCATTACCATTTA
>CM042748.1:41120019-41136967 GCA_022496165.2 Catalaphyllia jardinei | reverse complement strand
TTTCACTGTTGCCTTATATGAGACTTTTATTTTTTGCCTAGTTTTTTGCCTAGTTTTTTATTAGTGTGCTGGTGCCCCTCTTACCTACACTACTTTCACCATCTTCATCAACTTTCAGGACAAATGGTTTCTTAGTTGATCTGGACTGCTTTTGATTTCCTGGTTTTGTTTTTCTCTCTTTTTGGATCGCTTACATTCCTTGGAATCTTTAAAAGGCTACACACAGCTCCCCAGGCAGGGCAGTATCTCTTGTTTGAAAACCTATGAGATCCTTTCTTGTTAGCACAGTAGTTACACAAAGACCTTTGTTTGTCTTATCTTTAAATACAGCACTGGTACTATCACTCACAGGTGGTTTTAGACAGCATTCCTGAACTTCTTGATTTGTGGTTTCATGGGCTTTGCCAATTGACACAGCTTGAATTCGAGTGAGAGTGGTTTCTTTTTTCAAGCAGTTTTTTCTTCAAATCATCATCAGAAACGCCATACACAAATTGGTATCTCACTTGTCTGTCTTCATCTATGTAATTGCAGTCTTAAACCGGGGCGAAAATCTGAAAAGTGAGACAATTTGTCTCACTTTTTCACCGAGCCGATTTCGTCTCGCGGGAGGAAATTCTCTGAGCATTTTGGGAGAGGGAACGCAAGAGAAAAGCACTTTAAACCCTTCGCTTTTGGTTTAATGTTAATCGGCCAAGTTAAAAGGCTTGTTTGGATCCAAACGGTCATTTATCGAGTCAGGAGCATTGCCGCTATTAAACTATACAGGCAAATACTGATTATTCGAAATATTTAAGTTTCTATTACACGTAACCGTAGCGCTTGATTAAAGAAAACAAAAATATACCGAATTTCTTAAATTTCTGTTTTAAGAGTAAGCTACAGTAGCTTTCTAAATCAGTAATTTTTTAACAAAATCTTGACCGCCAAGCGTATGCCGCCGCAAGAAACTAGAATTCACTCGCAGCGCTGTCTTGTAACCAACTAGTTTTACGGCAGATAATTACCTTGCGAAATTAAACTTAACCTTGCATGTAATTTCCGTACGTACATCTCTGTATGAACCACTTAACCATAGGCTTATTTACTAAACAACGAAGTACTACAGCAACCGTTTCTAGAATTCTCTTTAATATATATGTAAGGAGATGAAAAGACAAGTTCTCCTTGTACTCAGAGCACAAGGCAGCGACAAAATTATTACTTCATCATGACAAGGCTACTATATTGAATTCCGTGACACACACAAATATTTCAACAGATTTGTAACATCATATTCGTACAGGAGCAAAATATTTTTCCAGTTCTCGGTTCAAAAGAGTCGGATCAAAACTATTACAAGTAAAACATTCTGCAATTGAACAGAATTTATTACAGGTTACAACCTGTCAGCAATGAAACTTGATAAAACTGGTCGCTCAAGCTGCCAGTTGAAGTACATGTCAAATAAAAAGTTTGTATGACAACTGAGCATAATAATTTTCTAACCGTAAGTTCTAAGAAAGTTGCTTTTCAGTACCAAACTGCGGCAAACTTGTCAATGTTAGATGCAATTTCCGATTCCATTCCAACGAGTTGCAATAATCAACATCTTCTCCGACTGAGTTATTTGGTGAGAATGACTGAAGTTGGCCGGATAGCAAAGCCGATAAGATAATGAGCTCCTTTGGCTTCCTGCTGCATGTTAAAGTTACAAAAAACCAGGAATATAATTCCCTGAAGTTCAGCCAAAATCAACAAACATTCTGCTGCTGATCCAAACGTATGCGCACTCTGTTATTGTCTAGGCTACTCCGAGCCGTTCGTCTGAGATACGTCAGCGAAATCAATGGGCCGCGAAGGCCGGGGATATAGCCGTACAGGAACTAGGCAAGGAAGAGACGACTACACATAAGCTTAACTCAACCTTTTAATCTCCACCTTATGGTCTCTCTCCACATCCCATAATAGTCTACACTAGGGTCCAATCTCCTAACACTATATTTAGTGATCCTTTTTAAAAGTGTGGAATAAAATTTGTTTGTTACGAACATTGCAACGAAGACAATTGCCAGTTCTGTCGTGTTACATAGTACTGTCAAGCTACTCTGCTCACTGTTGAAGTCTTCAGACTCACTTACACTGGTCTACCAGGTACTAAGCTTTCCAAGTTAAAGAACCTTCATTCTGAAGTCTTCACGGAAATTCACTGGGCAAGATTGATGGTGTTTTTAGCTAACGAAAGAGAAAATAAAGTCTGAGCTAAATTCTTGAGTTTTCCGCTCCGTTAGTCACGCACTGAACTCTACATTCAACCCTAGATTTCTGCCAAAATTATCTTATTCTGTATCAAACGCTTATTGATTCCCGGCTAACTCTACCAACCCATCTATAAATGTTTTGAGGGCGCGGGGTTTAACAATATCGTCGTTTTGGGGGAGTAGCACATATTCGACCAGCTCTGAAATGTTCGTCACTGGTATTATTCGCTGGTTTCGGACTAACTGTCCGCGAGGTGTCCAAAACAAGATATCTTTGGAAGCCGCCATGCTGTGTAATAGATCAGAAGCCTTTTGTGGGGAAACGAGATGGCACTAAAACATAACCATCTAAAACATCTTTGATTCGAGGTTCTTCGTTATCACTTTCCTCGTTTTCGCTTGCGTTGGTGTCTTCATAATCACTCTCTTCCTCTTCATCCCAGTCGACTTCTCTCTTCACATTGACCAGCACTCGTTAACGTCAAGAACTAACTGATTACACTACAGACTAGGTTGCCACGTTTTATAACATTAGGGGCCCTATGCTAGTTAGAACTGGGATTAGCAAATCTTGTATAAATCCTCCACCTTCTTGAGCAAGGGTTTGCTTCTTTGTCTTGTAAGGAACACTTGAGACTAACAAGGGCATCTATATGCTTTTTCAAGTTGCGCTTCACTTCCTTAGAGACCGGTATGTTTACATGACGCACATTAAAAAGAATTTGAACTAATGCGTGTATCTGTTCTGGAGTGGCTGTCTCTAGAAGAAACTGACGCTGATGTTCTGGGCAACAAGTTAAGAGATGAAGGAAAGGTAGATTGTTCTTTACTACTCGAGACTTGGTCGTAAAATGAGTTAAAGATGACAGGCACCAGTATAATTTTGACAGGGAATCCCACTTAAATTTACGACCAAAGTTGAAAGTCGTCTTGGTCTTGATCCAACACAACTGTTTTGCGTTTCTTGAGTGGGGGTAAACCACGGAACTGCATTTTTCTTTTTATAGATTTTCGACCACTCCCAGCCTGAGGTACTAGTCCATCAATAGCTTCTCTACTACGCTTTGCCAGCGCTGTCTTATTATTAGCGCTGTCATTATTTCCTTCCAGAACATCTTAAGCCACCTGGACCCCTGTTTGTAATGCCTTTTTGCCAAGCGCTTTAGCGCCTTGCTGTAAATGGGGCATCGCCCAGCGAAACAGCCCTTTAAATATGGAACCTAAGCCATACCCCTGCTGAAATCGGGATCCTTGAAAACCCGTAAATTACTTCCTTTTTGTCTGGCTTGATCTACATAATACTGTTCGTACAATTTGTGATTCGGAATGTAAAGTTTCTTCATCGCGTTTAAAAACTCGCGGATCTGCTCTCACAGAAATAAAGTGTAAGCAACACTTTCCCAAACTCGAATGGCACGGATTCTCCTGGGTCGCGCTTTATATGGTTTTCGATATGGTGATAGAACAATAGGAGGAGGAGGAGGAGGAGAAGGCGGGAAAACAATAAAATTGTGGTGGTGGTAGTGGTGGTGGAATACAATAAAATTGTGTTGTCGGTGGTGGTGGTGGTGGAATACAACAGAATTGTGGTGGTGGTGGTGGAAAACAATAGAATTGTGGTAGCAGTGGTGGTGGGATACAATAGAATTGTGGTGGCGGTGGTGGTGATAGTGGAAAACAATAGAATTGTGGAGGTGTTGATGGTGAAAAACAATAGAATTGCGGTGGCGGTGGTGGTGGAATACAATAGAATTGTGGAGGAGGAGGAGGGAAAACAATAGAATCAGTGTGGTGTTGAAAGCCTACATAAATATGAAACATCATGCACATTTTGTCAGTTCGCGCTAAGCTTTGAATGAGTTGACATGACTTGGTCCTGTCCTGTTTGTCAAAAGGATTATTCTAGGAAAGATAGTATGCAAAGACATATTAATAGAAAACACAGTAATTCCAATTTTGCTCCAGTCATACCGATGTCTCAAGGAGAGTGTCAGCGGTTTTAATTGGTTCATCCAGTTACTTGCATGGTTGCAGGAATGACCGGTTCGGGAAAACCTGTTTGGGTACAATCACTGTTACAACAAACTCAAACCGTGATCGATCAACCACCGGAGAGAATAATCTGGTGTTATTCACAGTGGCAACCCGCCTACACGCAATTATTGATGATGATACCAACAATGGATTTGTGAAGGAGATCCCTGAATCTCTGGAAAATGATTCCTATTTAGATGTCAACATACCCAACCTGATTGTCATTGACGACCAAATGATTGAAGCCGGAAAAGATAATCGGATCGTGAAGCTGTTTACAAAAGGATCGCATCACCGAAATCTGAGCATTATTTACATTGTGCAAAATCTCTTCCATTTAGGCAAAGGCAACCGAAGCATCAGCTTAAACAGTCATTACTTGGTCCTTTTCAAGAATCCTAGGTATAAACTGCGAGAAGTCAAAGACTACTGCAAGGCTGACACAACGTGATATATTAAAAACAATATTTCGGCTGGCCAAACCAGCCTTCTTCAGGTTTAGATGTTACTAACTAACAAAAATGAGATTACAATATAATATAGTGGAGAATGTCGTAATACATATTTCGAAATCAAGAGGAGTGACGGAAATGACGAACGAAACAAATAAAATAGAGTAGAGATAAAACAGGCTTTCTAAGGTTACAAATTTTACGATTCTTCACGTCTATTCATACCGTCAGTTTCTAGTGTTCTCGCTAAATCTAGTAAAAAAGACTCTCTGGCTTTTCTTATTGAATCACGTGACGAGTGGATAAGTTCGAGTGGAATTAGTTGCATGTCAGTATGGCAATGATTAGGATGAGACAGAAAATGTTCGGCAACAGTGGTGGGTTTGGATTTAATGTTTGTTTTGTCGACAGAGTGTCTATGTTCGTAGAATCTGTCTTTGAGACGTCGCTTAGTTTCGCCTATGTATTGTAAATGGCAGCGGTTACACTGTATCATGTAAATTAAATTTTTGGTGTTACAGGCTATGTGTGACTTGATTCGACGGGTTGCACCAGTAGAGAAGAAAGTATAATGTGTAAGACCGTTAGTAATGTAAGGACAAGTAGCGCAATCTTGTCCACAGCGGAGTGATCCTGGTGGTAAACTAGTGTTGTTAGGAGTTGTGATAGTGGGCAGCTTAGCTTTAACTAAAATGTCGCGAAGGTTAGAAGTGCGTCTGTAAGCGACGATGGGTGGGTGCTTAAAAACTTCCCTGCAGCGTTTAGAGGAAAGTAATATATGGAAATGTTTGCGTAGGATACTAGAAATGTGAGGAAGTGATGGGTTATATGTAACAACAAAAGGCAAGCGGTCAATGGAATCGTGACGGTTAGTATGTAAAGCTTCAGTGCGAGAAATATTAGCAGCACGTATAAACTGCAAATTTTGACTCTAGCCAAACAAATGTATCCAAGTGAAACTGCTTGGTTTATCAAAGAGTACGAAGAGGCGGTGCGAAGACCATATGGATATCTTTTTGTAGATCTCAGACCAACGACTGCAGATAAATGTAGATTGAGAACAAATGGATTCGACGAGAATATAATTTCCCAAGAACTGCTCAAGTACCTCAAACAACAAACCCTAATGGTGCCCTCCCCCCCAAATTCGCAGATGCAACGCATTCAGAATATGGATAATCTCCTGTATCGTACAAACCTTGGAGAGGACCAAAAAGCGAAGCAGTACATGCAGTTGTAAAACAAGTTTTTAAACTATAAATGCCAGTTCAAATCTTTAATATTTGAAGAAACAATACCCACCCAACCCCAAGAGTCAAATCAAATTTCTACAAATGCATTGACTGGCGAAGTACCAACAGCGTCAAACCCCGCTGTTCAAGAACCACTAGAAATCATACCAGCGACTCCAGTTCAAGCACCAACCGAAGTGACAGCCCCGCAAACCTTATCTACCAAGGCAACCTATTCCTCTATCTCATCTCACAAGACCTCGCCTTCAAGTACTCTCAATACGATAAAGACGATTGATTTCCTGATACTTTACTCATAAACAGTTTTGTTCAGTTGTAATATTACTGTATTCATTTCAAATCTGTGTGTATTATTTGTTTTGTATTTGCTAATAAAAGTAATATTCAAGAAACGTGTTGTTCGAAAATATTTATTGATCGCCTGTTAAGCGCTCCGAACTTCAATTGTTGTCATTTCAATGGTAGAGCTGTCCCATGGGCTTTTTTCCGTTGGAGTTTGTATGCAAATTTAGGGTTGAAAGTAGAGTTCAGTGCGTGACTAACGGAGCGGAAAACTCAAGCATTTAGCTCAGACTTTATTTTCTCTTTCGTTAGCAAAGCTGAGAGTTTAGATAAAAACTTAACAGACATTTTCATGAACCAATCGGGGTTAAAAGAGCCCGGTTTGGAAAATCGGAGAACGTACAAAGAAAGCTAGAAAACCTCAGAAACTATTACGCTTCCAAAAATTTGCACTTGTTAACATCTCCCAGTCGCGGACAGTTAAGTGGGCGATGTTGGACAACAGCCCATTACGTCTGTAAAATCACAAGTCAAATGAATATTCTTCCACCGATACTCACTTTCACGCTTCTTCTATCTGTGTGAGAGTAGGAACTAAGAAATCAAACAGTTGTTCTCATTCCTCCTCCGTTAGGTCTAATTGCTCCGCAAAATTTAAAAACACCATCAATCTTGCCCAGTGAATTTTCGTGAAGACTTCAGCATGAAGGTTCTTTAACTTGGAAAGCTTAGTACCTGGTAGACCACAAATTGCTTCTTTCAGCAAAACTATTTCACTTATAGGAGTGATCAGATTTCTAGCCAGGAAGCGGTAGGTTTTAAATCGGTTTCGGCGAGTAGAGCGAGTGATACCCATGTTAAGCTAACTATAATATATTCTTGAAATTCCACCTCTTTATAATGAAAAAAAATCACATGACTTCTGGTACTAAAAATATTTCTATGACATCAACAACAACAACAACAACATTTATTTATAAAGATAAAATACAAGAAATACATAAGATTTGAAACATGTAAGTAAGGTATTAGCTGCCTATAGCTATCTATGAAATACAGTAGAGAAAAGAATTACGGTCATATATATTAGTTATAAATTACATCAAAAGTAACCTAAGAATAGAAATGCAAATAAATATTGACAATAAAATTACAAAGTAGCATTACACCAGGGCAATAGGAAAAGGAGGAAGCGAAAAAAAAAAAGAAAAATTCTTACAAAAAAACAATAATATTAACAACACAAGAATAGTGATAAGCAATATAAAGCATTTATGGACTAAGTATTGAGAGGAAGAAAGAGATAAAAAAATTAATGTATATCAATAAGACTGTATGATTTCCTTTTTAAGGTTTTCTTGAAAGCTAATCTATGGAGAGATTTAGTTTCTTCACTTAACGAGTTCCAATTTTTTGCACCTTGAAATTTAATACTGAATTTACCATAATTTGTCCTTATTTGAGGAAGAACAAAGGAAGACCTGGAAGCAAGTCTTGTATTGTACTTGTGACGTTTATTGACAGCTGTGAAATAATTGGAGAAGGCTGGTGGCAGAGTGCCAGAATGGAAATCATACATAAATATTGCATTATGTAGGAAGATAATATCCTCCTACCTATTTTAAGATTATGACGCAATAACTCCAATGACACCCCATCCTGATGATGTCACTATTTTATTTTTAGATTACAATGTTATCATTTTTTATGACGTCAACCCCTAGGGTATTGTGACGTCACTGTGTCCCTGTGTCCCCTCAGCAGAACTCTCCTTTCCTACCTACTAAAATTGAATGTCTTCCGAAAGTTGAAATTGTTTGCCTTGTTATGTTTTTAATTATTCATCTCAATGCAAGTTTGGATGACTTAATTAATAGTGATATCTCTGTTCATTTCAGCCTGTTTATTGTTATTTATTTTATTATTTGAATTCTCAAAGGGAGACCGACGTTTTAAAATGAGAAAAATACGAAATTAGAAGACAATCTGGCAACCTCCTACAGAGTGAAAACACATTTCCAAAAGTCAAGCCGCTAAAATGATGTACGCATGCGGAAAAAAGTACTACTGTATGTCGCAAACATCGCGATCTTAGTTTCAATCAGGATAGTTGAGTGCAATTGTTGTGACGGCCTCTCCGAATAGTATATTTTACTTGTGGCATAATCTGCATAACAAATGATTACGTTTTTCCTGCTATACTTTAACAAGTGTATGGAGAATTGCCTGTCGACATATTTTTGACTCTGCATTTGCTCTTTGAGCACAAACAGTTGCTCGAGCAGTCAGATACTAGGACAATATAGGCTCATTTGATTGAGAAGCGAAACACGAACAAAACGGTTGCAGAGAAAGTAATTTGCCACGATAATATCTTCAACTTCTTAATTTTGGCGCAAATTTTCAAGGATGATTTATAATTTCACATGTGAAACTACAAAAATGCCATAGTAACGTTTGAAGCGAAATTTCTTGATACAATAAACAGTTGAAAATCCCACGATTGTTTGCGCAATGTTTCACCCATGATATCGCTAAAACTGAGTTTATGGTGATTAGTACTCGTCAAAAGTTTGTTGCAGAAAATTGTAGTGAGATTAATATCCAATTAGATGGCCATCAAATTAGCAGGGTTGAGTATGCCAAATCATTATCGATCGACTTTCATGTAATATATCAAACACGAGCGACAGTGTTTCATCGGGATATCCAAACACCGAGAAGAGAGTTGAAAATACGACGCGCAGCGGAGTATTTTCGACGCAGTTCGAGGTGTTTGGATAGCCGATGAAACACTGTCTCGAGTGTTTGATATATCTTCTCAATCGAAACAAAAACTAAAGAGTAAACGGAGGAGTAAAATCGTCAAAATCTATGCTAATTAAGACCGGGTATCCAAACCTCCTTCACGCTTGTGATTTTCTTTGTTTTAACGTGATGAATTATTAATGAGTTTGAGAAGGTCTAATCACATCAAAGAACTATGCAGAAGATATCCCCGGCAATAGGTGCTCTGAGGCGCATTAGGTCCCTCATTTCTCAGTCCACTGCAGTACAAATATATAACGCCTTAATCCAACCTCATTTCGATTACTGTGCCCCCGTTTGGGATGGATTGAGTTCTTATCTATGTGAAAAACTACAAAAATTGCAAAACCGCGCAGCTAGGGTTATTCTGCAAGCCAACTGTGAGGTAAACTCAAGCCTGCTTCTTGAAACTTTGAAGTGGGACAAGCTATCATTAAGAAGACGAACACAGAAAGCTATAATGATGTTGAAATCCCTCAACGGGTTAGCCCCAGTGTACTTGCAAGCTTTATTCAGTGAGCGACACACAGACTATGACATGCGTGATTCTTTCCGTAAATTAAACTTACCCAAGCCGCGTACTGACTATTTGAAACGTAGCTTTGGCTATAGCGGTGCCTTACTATGGAATTCTCTTCCTAAACATATTGGGGCGATTAGATCAATTGGGCAGTTCAAAAAGAAAATCAACTGCGCACTTAAAACATCCGATTATCACTCGGCAATCTTGTAAGTCAGTTTTTATAGTTATTTTAATTTTTAAAAATAATTGTAATTAAAATCCTATTAGCATAACTGAAGATGTTTCACCGAGTTTAAATAAAGATTTTACTTACTTACTTTACTAGGTAATCAATACCTCTTACTGACCGAGTTCGAGGTCCGTACCGTAAGCAACGGACCGTTTTTTTTTCCCCTTCGATTTAGGGGAAAAAACGAGGATCCGTAACTTACAGTACGGACCGAGAAGACAAGGTTAGTAAGATATTTATTATATCTCTATTGTGTGTCTGACAAGTTCGTGAACGATTTTTATCCATGAGGAACGGCTTTCTGAAGAAGTTCCAAAGCAAAACGAGTCAATTTGAAATCGTTTTTAAGTCGTTACTACGCTTTAGCACACAATTTAGAGTAAAAGAATGTTTTAAACCTTTACTTGCTAAATAAGTTAAGAAATTTTGGCGATAACTCACGCAACAGTTTGGCAACACAAACAACTTTAAATTTTAGCGGGCCGTGCGGGAGAGTACGGCCCGCTAAATTGACCAATCACACGCGCGTACTAACTTAGAGATATAATAAAGTGGCCTACTCGTTAAATAAAGAAATAATTTTCCTCCCGTTACGGGTGGGAAATTATTTTATTTCACTAGTTTGCATTTGATTACACATGCCAGGAAAAATGTGTATACAACAACACATTTCCTAGGTTTAGAGAACATTGGAAACAAATGTTATGTCTTCTAACACGCATTCAAGCTGATAGATTTTGCTGATTCACCTGTATACTTTTCACGTCCTCTGTGTTTACGGAGAATGCTAAACGTAATGTTAATTAACGAAGATTTTAGGTTCTCTCTTCATATGCAACACCTTGCTCATTCATGCGTTTCAACAGAATATTTTGTGCCCCAAACTCTGATTTGTAATTACCATTGATGAAAGTCCTGAAAAAATTGTGCTTTAGTTCCTTTTCCCTTTTTGAGGCAAAATCTATACCTTCATTATAATAAACGTGCAGGGAAACGTATTGCAATAAAATAAGTTATAGAATTTACTGCATTTCGCTGTTGTCCTTCTTTCTGTAGAATCTTGCCGTATTAACTATTAATATCTCAAATAAGATCATGTGATAGGATTTTTTTAAAAGAAAGATTAATGTTTTGTCTATTATGAAATTTTTATTACTTTTTTTGTTTATAAGAGCTAATTTTTCCAGTGACTTTCGAGAGTTGAAAATTACTTTTTTACTCGATTCTCTGGATAACAAGCAGAGGATTACAAAAAAGTACCGAAAATATTCCTGAATCTTAATACTCAGTGATCGTTTCATATCAATAAACATGCGTTCTCCTCCAAAATATTTACGTTAGCGGAATATTTCTGTTCTTTAATTCGACATTAAATAATATTTCTTGGTTACTGTTTTATTCAGTAACAGCAAGTGGTGCACGAAAAGACCCAAAAAAGTGAACTGATAAATTATTTACATTACAGGTGTAAAAAGCGCTTGGCTTGATCGAGTGAACCAGTTTGGCGACGGAATAGCTCATGGTGGAGCAGTAAAATGGACTGCATTCAACTGCTAGCCAATCTGGTTTGTGTATTCCTCTTCATCACTTTCTCCTTCGGCCTGTAAGTTTTACTCTATTCTATAAACTGAGCCCTATAACTTAGTTCCTTTCGACTGACTCTTGATCGCTTTGACCTTGGTAGGGAAGAAAAAAATGGGAATCGCCTTTCTTTTGTCTTATTTATTTTACCGTAACAGGTTCTTTATTTTTTAAGGACACTTCATTTCAGTGGAATAGTTTTCGAGCGGGTTATACGAGTTTGTTTAGAACTAATAATGGTTTCACAAGCAATATCAGGTTGGAACCTGGCCCGGCATCGCAAGACAATCAAAGCCAATTCACAGCAGGTTTCACAACAAAGACAGTTATAAAATTCATTATTAAATTTTTCCTTGCTTTATCTTTACCATCTTCATTTGTCAGTTACTGTTACGTTTAAAGTTGTATCATATTTATCATTGAGCCTTCGCCCTTTTTCTAAAGCGCTTCTTTTAAAAATGTAATTGGATCACTAATGCGGCAGAAATGATCGGCAAGTTTTGTTAAATATTTAATATTGTTGTCACTGTTGTTATGGATATTTGTTCTTCTTTTTATCACCTCATGGACACTTTGTTTAGTTAAACTGACCTTAGTAGTTTTCCGGTGATTAAATGTCACCATTTGTATTAAGGAGATTGTCATATGTCAAAACTCAAAAGTTCTTTATGACGTTATTTCTCAACGATTTATAAGCAACGGTTATTGTTAAAGCGACATTTGTGTAAATCCTCGAATACCCATTTTAATCTCACAGTTGTTGTTTTAGGCTTAGTATGGGACGTTTGAAAAAACAAAGCTTGCTTGGATATGTGACCACATAAAAACCTAGAGGGGGGTTGACATAACTTCTTTTGACGCCTCCTCAACTGGACTGTAGTAACGAAAATGCAGGGAGTTAAAATGCAATGACTACATTTGGCTCTAGCTTTATTTTTTACTAGTATAGCAGCGACAATGGTATTCTCTTTAGTTTATAAAAGAGGCTAACTATCTTGAAATTATGAGCGTGGAAAGCTTTCCATTTAGGTGAAAAAAATTATAAAATACGGTGAGAATTTTCCGCTAAAAGGAACAGTACAAATTTTCAAACCACAAAATTAGATAGGATGAGTGTGTGACGGCATAAAAGAAGTTCTAGTGGGTAGGACTGTTTCACTTTACCACCGAAACGGCCGCGTGCTTCATCAAGGAGCATGGGAAGCGAACGAAAGAGATAATTGGTAAAGTGATTTGACCAGTTCCAGTAAAGACGAAAAAAGAGCAAAAATGTCTAGTGGAGAGGTCCACTCATTTGACCTCATTTCTATTTCTGTTGGTTTAAAGACCTTTGGTGATGCTAACTTCTTTAAAAGTAATTTCAAAGCTTCTCGGTTTAATTGAATATCTGATGTTGACGAGTTACATCAAGACACCAGACCTTAAAACAAGATCAAAACGCCTAATACAAATTCAACGGAATATTTCTAATACGGGGGCAGAAAATCATTGCAGGGATATGATTAGGCCCCGTGGGCGCTACGCCTGAGAAAAACGGAGGTTTCACTGTGAAAACGCATCAAATGTTTTCCGTTCACACTACACTTGAGGAATTTAAAAACGACACCATCACTGATCATTTTGGATTAGTGTTTGAGGAAAACTCGGTCAGTGAAATCATATGCATGGTCATCGCGATCTCGTTGTTTTCGAAAAGCTTTCTTTTCAAAATGTTTTCCGTACCTCCGGTTCGATGAGCGTTTTGGAAAAGCTCCGTTTTCGTGCAGGATTAGTGTGGACGGTGGGCCTAACCGTAGTGCGAAGGGTTCCTTAAATAAAATTGCGCTTTAGAAAGAAGTAATTTTTGGCCTGTTTAGATGTCCTGGTTCTATTTGTTTGTTTGTTACTTGAAGTGTCTATACGGCCAACAGAGTTTTTGTACTGTTGGTAGCTCGATAATGGTATTCAAAGAACAAAAAATTGCATTCCGCCATTTTAACGCCCTAACTGGCCTAGCTTTAAATTTCCCGCTTCAGGCACGCCCAGTGAAGTTGATCGCGACTCAGTGCAAAAATGAATCTGGGTTTCCCGGATTGGTCGTGACGTCATGTCGATCAGGAATTGCCAAATCTTTCCAGTTCATGTCATTGTTGTCTCAGTAGTGGTGATTAGTTTTCGTCGACAAAAAACAAACAAACCAAAGTTGGTGAAGAGATGCAGTCGTCATGGAAGTAAAATAAAAGCATCAAGCTTTGAGATGTTCCTGTGAAATGATGTGAAGTATCGCAGAGGTCACGGGTTCGAATCCCGTTGAAGCCCTGATTTTTTCAGGCTTCTTCTTTCCAATTGCTCAATTTGGAAAATTTACTGCCATGGTCATTCTTCACTTTCATCTTCAACGGCAGTTCAGATATGAATTATTTCATATATACTTCAAACCAAAGTTTGGAAAGCAATGCAGTCGTCATGCAAGCAAAATAAAAACATCAAGTTTTGAGATGTTCCTGAAGTGACGTCATTCGTCACCAATCTTACCTTACGCTCCCAACTTCATTGGGTGTAGCTAAAGCGGGAAATTGAAAGCTTGATTTTATGGCAAAAAGGCATCGGAATTCATTTCAGTTCTTGGTTTGAATCAGGAGCCCATTCCTGGTTTAAATACATTTTTAAATACTATAAAGATACACTGGCTACCAGTAACTAAGAATTAAATACAAATTTTATTGATAACTTACAAGGCAATATATGGACTATCACCTGATTACATACAAAGTCTAGTTCAAGTCAAGAAGAAATCACTATATAATCTTCGATCTAATTATGAAGTTTTATTGGCTCCTCCAACTTTTAAATCAAACAAAACAACAGGAGACAGAGTTTTTTAAGTGGCAGCACCCTTTGAATGGAACAAACTTCCAAAATCACTTAGACTAGAGAAAGATTTAAAATCTTTCAAAACAAAACTTAAGGCATTTTTACTTCAAAATACTTATTCAAGTGAAGTATGATCCTCGCAGTAAATTTTTCAATTTAAGCAACTGGAAAGTAGAAGCCTGAAAAAAAATCAGGGCTTCAACGGGATTCGAACCCATGACCTCCGCGATACCGGTGCGATGCTCTACCAACTGAGCTATGAAGCCACACATTGGGAGCAAGGTCAAATTATCGAGTTCATATTTTCCCGTGCAGTGAAGTTATGTGATGTATATATGAAATAATTCATATTTGAACTGCGGTTATAGATGCAAGTGAAGTATGATCCTCGCAGTAAATTTTCCAATTTAAGTAACTGGAAAGAAGAAGCCTGAAAAAAAGCCCTGATTTTTTTCAGGCTTCTTCTTTCCAGTTGCTTAAATTGGAAAATTTACTGCGAGGATCATACTTCACTTGCATCTATAACCGCAGTTCAAATATGAATTATTTCATATATACATCACAAAATACTTATTATTAACATTATTACTTTCTTACTTTCTCCAGTACATAATTATTTTATATACTTCTTACCACTGTCAATATAATCATGATTAGCCATGATTTTTAAACATTGTGAATAACCTTATTGTTAATTTTAAGCGCCTGAGATCGTTTACCTATGGATCATGCGCTATGTAAGTACTTAATTTGATTGATTGATTGATTGATTGATACCAAAACTTCAAAAACCCTGTTGGCAGTATGGACACTTTAATGAGTAATTCATAAAGTTCTGCCTGACTGTTATTTTTTTTTAAGGGAGGGTAATAATAATGTAAGTGAAATCCTGAATAAAGATAAAGAGTGGATTGTAAACTCCTCGAAGATCATGGAAAAACTGATGAAGGACTATGATTCTTCCATGGCACCGTTTGTACCAGGTAAGAGATGTCTTTTATTTTACCCCAGATTCCCTCCATGCCATTATTGATGAAAGTTTAATGATTTATAATTACAAACTGTTTGATAAAACGTAAATTAGTTATTTTTAATTCAAAATATCGCATGTTGCTGTCACATGGGCTTGAGGAAAAAAAGCCGTGTATTGGATCCAAATAACTTCAGTAAAATAGGACACTCCTTTGAATTCATGGCTATTTTTTGCGAATGTCACTGGGAGGTTTTTTATGTTTTGAAAGTAGCCATGCATTTAAAACGGTTCTTAAAACTTTAATCCAAGAGTTCAGATTCTGATCTTGGCAAGGCAGAGGTTTATTCCAAGTTTGTTTACTTCTATTTCATTCAAGCTTCAATACCTTCATCGATGCTCAAAGTAGCTGGAAACACTTTCTATCATTTTTCAGCTTTCCTACCCTCATGACTCATTATTACTACTCAGTTAACGCTACAAATAATTTTGTCAGACAAATGTTCAGGAGATTCTGGAAGTTTGGTGAGCCTTATTGTTCTTTGGACAGATCACTATCTATACCGTTTTTCTGCAAAAAAGAAAATAAAAAAATCTCTGTCGTATTTGCACCATCGCACAATCGAATACGCCTCTCAGTTCAGCTCTTTTAAAATTGAGCGGTAACATTTAAAATAATTAACCCAACGGACTTACTTATACAAAGTGAGTCAAAATAGTTTGCCTCCGTTGGCTCATCTTTAATATTTTTAACCAGAAACCTGGAGAACATGTCGTGTTTCTCAGACCAATTTTTCTAAGTCAGCGTATTTTCGAGCGCCATTTTTTCCTGCTTTGTGATACAAGTAACTAATGGCTCTTTACCTCTATGAAACGAGCTTAAAGGAAATCAGAGTGGTTAAAGAACATCTAAGCATCAGAAGATTTTGTATAGCATCGACTGGGAAAGAGTGGTAGTTTGTATCACAAAGGATGGCTGGAAACCATTGTGAGCCACCGTACCTGATCGGCTGTTTTGGTTTCATCTTGAATGTGTCTGCTATGACTACTTGTATAGAACGTTTATTTCACGCCTCCAAACTGGAAACGTATTTTTAATGACAATGTGTAATCCTTGTGAGCGATTACATGAATTGTTAGACTCAGTACTGAATTTGAGCATAATGAGAACAAGCTATTCCCAGGGTATTGGTTTCGTGCCATCAAAAGTAAAACTTCTATACTTATAGTGTTCCGAATGAGCGAAGACGGAGTACACTGCATTTCTGTTTTTATTTCAGGTAAACCAGTTCATGTCCGTATCACTATTGATGTCCTTGCTTTTGGTGAAGTAAAGGAGGCAAATATGGTAAGCTGAAATCTAAAATACGTAATATCACCCGCAGTATGTCTGCACGTGTTTTGTTTGTCGCTTTCCATTTGTCAATGAATTATTCATGGTTTTCATTGCTTTACGCTTGAAATACACTTACACTTAAAGTCGTTGTTTCAAGGATCGACTGCATGAAAAAGTAACCGACTTTAGAATCCATAACAGCTAATGGCTTTGTCAGATATTGTACTGAACCTTATGATTAGCTGACTCATTAATTGGCCAACTGCCAACTAACTACTAACTAAAGAACCAACCAACAAAGAAACCAATCAACCAACCGACCGACCAAAACACTGAGTGACTGACTGACAACTTACCGAATGACTGGCTGACGACTAGGGGGCTGAC
>CM042748.1:41083428-41100928 GCA_022496165.2 Catalaphyllia jardinei | reverse complement strand
ACACCACTGCCGACGGCTGGAAAACTGTTCCAACCCAAAATCGTGGAAAGTACTGAGGAGAAGTTAAAAGAAAGAGTCGAATCGAGAACACTATTACAACAGAGGGGCAAGAGAATTAGATGACCTACAATCAGGTGACACCATTCGCATCAGGCCATTACCGACCGACAGAGAAAAATTGTGGAAGAAAGCAACTGTAATAAAGCAAGTTGCACCTCGTTCTTATGAAGTAGATTCACAAGGCAAAGTGTATAGAACAAACCGAAGGCACCTTCCCCACTGAAGAGATGCCGCCATCAACCTCAGAGGAGGCTCACAATAGCTCCGAACCGCTTGAGCAAGCTCAAGGCTGTCTCCCTGCGCCCTCTGAAAGCTTACCAGATCTGGAAGAACCTTTCTCTTGCCGAAACGCTTTCAGGACTATGTTTACGTTTAAAGAGATCTTAAGATGTTTCTAACTGTGTTTGTGTTTTATAACTTATCGAGTCTTTTGTTGTCTATTTTTGAAGAGAGGAAAGATGTGACAATATGCATAACATTATGTTTCGATACTGCTGAGTTAGACTGAGGGCTCACAAGTAATGTAGTTTTCTTGGGTCGATGTGGTCCACATGGCCGACATTAAAGTTGAGTTGACTTTGTACTGTTCTTGTCGTTCTTTGAAGTCATAAGGATCATCACAGCTTAGCACAGTTTCCAATACCAGCAGCTTGCTGTTAGCGTCTGTAACAGTAGTGGTGATTAACAAACGTTCTTGACTCTTGTTAGACAATCTATTCCAAGTAACTGATGTTTCTCTTTGGAGAATGTTACAAATTATAACTGGCGTTTTAATTTAGTAAGAGAAAGTTCATATTGATAAATCTGTCCATGTCTCCATGATATTGTACTACCCAGTTTTATTACGAATGCTGTACGTATAAGTTCTGGTTTTCTTTGCTGTGTTGTGTTATTGAGGAGTTTACGAAGACGTCAAACCTTGTGATATAACATGTTTTCCTCTACTCTTTCTTAAAGCTTAGCCCACTGACCAATCACACCTCAGATGACTCAGCGCAGAATAACTCTTATGGCCCAAATAACACCGAGGCTCGTTATCGAAGGGGTAGCACTGAAAGCCACATTGAGGATGGAAAATTACAAGTCCTACCAGGACAACCCTACCGAAAGAAGTCCCATGGAGTCCTGACAACACACTCTGTTGACAGATTCTCACGGATCTTAATGCCAGCTATTTATGCAACCTTTGTGGTTGGTTATTGGGTAGTCTGTGCTGCATTGTCGCCTCAAAGAGAAGCATTAGATCTATGTTAGGTGTCTTTTATTGCTATAACTTTGCCTATAAGGAGTATGCTTCTTTCCCTGAAGGATGATAACGAAGTTATTTCTCAGGTCAGAATTTGAGACCTTAACACAGCTTTATTACCCCAGAGGTTTGACTCCCTTGAAAAGGAAAAGGGTCAGAAAGAACGTCAATACGACGACTACACGTGCACGTGTTATTTTATCAAGTAGGATGTTAGCTACTGATGGAGCACTTTGTATATATTGATGGTAAAGAGAATTTGAACCCTGATATAAGCAGGAGGATAACACAGAACAAATATGAGGTCTAGGAAATGCATTTGTTCCGGAGTTATTTAAAGGAGGACAGTCACGGTGTTTTGAGTTATTTTGGGCTTCAACAAAATTACCGTGAAATTGAAGAACACCTGAAAATAATACTTTACAAAGATAGAAAAACACTAGAGAGATAATAATAAACCATAAAGGAACAAGGGTGGTTAATGATGGAGAAGATTGACACGGAATACAAACAACGAAATTGAAAAATTTAGGCTTAATTTTTCAAACCTTCCAACCCTGACTGTGCTCCTTTAGGTGTTGGAAAATGTGTACAGTACGCAAATGAGAGGACTGCTAAAGTCATGATCAACCTAATATGCCATCAAATGTTTAGATAAAAATATCTCAATTTGCAGTAAAAACTATTAAAACTTGATAAACTAATAGCTATACAGACAGTCCCCAGCAACATGAATTTCTTTATTTTAGTGACTTTCAGTTCGAGAAACATGATTGACATATTCATATGATTGCACCGCTGGGAAATGTTAAAATGGAACCCCATAAGTGGCCAGAAAACGAGTAGGTCTGGAACCCACTATGTTGCCCTAGAAACAAACCTATTAAAGTCATATTGTGGAGCACAACTAGTAGAATGTTCATGTAAAGAATCGAATATTTCTGAAACTAATTGGCTGAGATATCTTTCTTCATCATATTAATCAAAATTTGGTTGAGTTATGACGATATCATTTAGCTACTTTGCATAATTAAAAAACTTGGACATCTCTGGAATAAAAATAATTGTTCTTCTCACACAGACTTTTTGTCTATGTTATAAGTGGCTGAGATAGGAAAGATGGGAATTTAATAATAGTAGCTTTTTAAGGTGTTTTTCACTTTTTTCATTTTAACTTGTTTGCTGTTAACATTGTGATAATAAGGACAATAAACCGTCAAAGTGTTCCATATTATGAAACTACTCCACGAGATTGGATTCTCCAGCGCGGTACACCAAGTTTATGATTACCTCGCAAGCTTTACTTTAGTAGTTTGTTGATAACAGGAACCTTTAGATTTGAGTACGGGTACGAGATCAAGTAGGAGAACGACTTTAAAGCTCTAATTTGTTTCACATTATCATGTCACATACCCATGTCATCTTGTAAGTTACCCTCTCTTCCTAACAACATCATGAAGAGCTAAGGCCCTGGAAACACGACTGGTTTTAAATTTGAAAATCGTTCTCGTACTCAATCTCGTACTCGTAGTCAAATCTAAAGGTCCCAAACGTTTTCGACGCAGGGTGGATTTTAAAATTACTCCTCAGAATGTTTACGAAGCAAAGGCTATAATTACCAGTTAATCGTGTCGATAACAAATTTCGAGACTAAAAACTCTTCTAGAACCTTTTCCTGACAGAAAAAGTCATTAGTGTTTTCCATAAGTTTTACAGCTGGGAAGCGTAAAATATCAGAATCGAGAAGGTTATTGTAGATGCATTACTATATGTTTATTCAATGGAGACCTTTGCCCAAACTAAAAGTAATCTGGAGATGAATTATGTTGGTGAACTTGCAGTTATTATTCTACTGTATTAAAGGCTGTTAAAACAAGTCGGTTTCGTAACTCAATTTATTACAAACGCATACACCCGGAATAGCTAGGGTGGCAAAATTTCAACTGAACATGAAATGATAAAGGGTAAGGGTAGTAGTATAGGAGTTGGGGGTCTAAGCCCATGTCCAATATTATTCTCTGTTCTGATTTTTTTTGTGCTGGATTTTTGTGCTGGATTTTTGTGTTGGATTTCTTGTGCTGGATTTCTGTGCTGGATTTTTGTGCTGGATTTTTGTGCTGGATTTTTGTGCTGGATTTTTGTGTTGGATTTTTGTGCTGCATTTTTGTGTTGGATTTTTGTGCTGGATTTTTGTATTGGATTTTTGTGCTGGATTTTTTGTGCTGGATTTCTGTGCTGGATTTTTGTGTTGGATTTCTGTGCTGGATTTTTGTGTTGGATTTTTGTGCTGGATTTTTGTATTGGATTTTTGTGCTGGATTTTTTGTGCTGGATTTCTGTGCTGGATTTTTGTGTTGGATTTCTGTGCTGGATTTTTGTGTTGGATGTCTGTGTTGGAAGTCTCGGGAAATAAGCTTATTTCCCGATTTAGAGTATCATCAAATTTAAAAATTTGATGAATCAGTTCCAATATTATTCTTGGTGTTGGATTTTTGTGTTGGATTTTTGTGCTGTATTTCTCAACTATTTTTCCAACAATTAATCAATTGCTGGGAAAACCAAAACCAAAAACCAAAATCTGAACCAAACCAAAAACCAAAATCTGAACCAAACCAAAACCAAAAATCTAAACCAAACCAAAAACCAAAATCTGAACCAAACCTTGAATCAAAATATTGGAATAAAATATTGAAATCAAATGAGGAACCAAGACCAAAACCCGGGACATCGGTCTGGAACCAAAACCGTGAATCATTATTGGGACCAATACTGGGACTAATACTGGGACCAATGTGAGAATAAGAGTTGGGACCAATACTGGGACTAATACTGGGACCAATATGAGAATTAAGGAATGTGACTAATGTTTGATATTATAATGTCCGTATGCATAACTCGTTATTCCATCTTCATGTATATATCTTTTGTCATCGAAACAGCTCAGTGATACTTTGTTGATTTCCTAACTACTAAGCTCATGTTTCTCACTTCTGATTGTTTTCATTTTATGATGCATCTGTTTATTATTGAAGAGTGTATCTTTATAGTTGTCATGCGTGATGTTCTTCTTGACGACATTCTTCTTAATTCCTTTGGCAGTCTTTCCTCCTTGTTGATTATCCTTAATATAGCTATTGTAGCGAAAGCCGAAACCGTGTACCTCCCTGTTAGAACGAAATGTGTTACTTTCGTTACCACCCCCTTCGGGGTGGTTGTTGTTGTGTGTGTATAAAAGACAACATGGCTGCTTGTTGTGTTCGTTCAGTACGTTAGAAATTAAGTGCCTGCGGACCCGAAAATGGACTTATCACATTGGTGGCAGCGGTGGTCCACTCCTATCAGGTCAGAGAATCCTTTCAAACCGGATTTGGAGGCGCTTAGCCCGTTTTTTGTACGATCGGAGGTCGGGGATAGCACACTTCCAGCGACCGAAACACCACGTGCTTCGACTTCAAAGTCACCAGAGGTCGGGGATAGCACACTTCCAGCGACCGAAACACCACGCGCGTCGACTGCAAATCCATTCCGGCGTAACGATGCTGACTTGTTAACCCTCGCAAAGTCACCAGAGGTCGCAGATAGCACACTACTTCTAGCGACCGAAACGCCACGTGCTTCGATTGCAAATCCATTCCGGCGTAACGATGATGACTTGTTCACCCTCGCAAAGTCACCAGGGTTGCCGGTGGTCCGGCAAACAAGGAAACCTGTTAAACTACCGGAAGATTTCGACGGAAAACAACCCCTGAAAGAATATCTGATGCATTTTGAGCGCTGCTCGATCGTTAATGGAACGGATGGATCGAGGAAGAAAAGGCGATGTTTCTGGCCGCAAGTCTTCGTGGTGACAGTAGGAAATTGCTAAGTGGACTCACGGATTCAGATTGTCAACAATACGACAAAATTGTGGCGAGATTGCAGTTTCGCTTTGGCGTGGAGAAACAAGCCGAATTACATCAGGCCAGGCTGTTAAATCGTCGACAATTCGAAGGTGAGAGTTTACAAGTGTTAGCTACAGATATTCGTTCAATGGTAGACCTAGCATACCAGGATTTGGGTGCTCCCGTGCAGGAACGGTTTGCTGTCCAACATTTTATTGATGCTTTGAGTGATAAGGATGATAGACTGTATCTTAGACGGGAAAAACCGGGAACTCTCGACCAAGCCCTTTCCCTAGCTAGAGAGTTGGAATCCCTCCGACTTCTAGACAGCAATAATTCTTCCAGACGGGCGGATAGTAAAGTCAGAGCCATGGAAACAGAACAAACACAATTGCGAACAAAGGTGGACGGGCTTAGGCTTCAGATAGACCAGCAACAACAGCAATTAGAAGCTCAACAAAACATCCTTACACAATTGAATGAATTTCTTGTAACCCAACTACAGCCGCAGGGTACCCCAACTATCAGAAATGACGTGCCACAGGGAAACCAAACCAGGGGATGGGAATGTTGGCATTGTGGGAAGAGGGGACACATGAGAAAAGAATGCCCTCAACGGAGGGAACGACCAGCATCTGACCAGTACTCGGGAAACGGGAACAGGGTGTCCTCGAGGGCCCAGTAGGACACCTGGACAGTCATAGGCCTCAAAGTTCTAACACTGCAGTTAATAATCTTAAAGAGGGTGGAAATGTGACAGTAGTACCTAATCAGAGATCTCGCCCATATGGACTTTATGTCATTGGGTTCATAGGACAGTGTAAAGTTGTTTGGCCGGTGGATACGGGTGTTGTGAGAAATGTTTTATCCTATGAGTGCTACAAGAGGTTACCTGAGGATGCTAAATTCCCCTTACACGAAGATGGCTCACAAGTGTTGTTGGCAGACGGGCGCAGAACCGATACGTATGGCACAGGGGAGATGACTATAAGGATAGGAACTCAAGATGTAAGCTTACGTGTACTGGTAGCTGACATCGAGGACTCTGCCATATTAGGCATGGAATTCTTGTCTGATGTAGATGCAAAGATTGACCTAGTTCAGCAGCAACTTCTTATCAATGGAGAGGAAATTGACTGTTGTAATGAGAGTTTCCAGCAACTCAGTCTCAGATGTGTAACTCGCAGTGTTGTGGTAATAGAACCACATTGTGAAGCCGTGATACCCGTTCATCTTATCCACCGACAGTCAAAGGCTGAAAATGCTAATCAAGGATTGCGAATCCTAGAACCCTGTGGCAACCGTTTACAAGACAAAGGCTTGTATATTGGCAGGACTCTGGTTTCCGCAGGAGATAACGGCCTTGTACCAGTGCGAATCCTAAACACTGCTGACAAAACGCAAACCATCGGTGCTCAGACTGTGGTAGCGGTGGCCAAACCAGTTTCCAACGTGGCAGAGCTGGAGTTTCCTGAAACTAACCCTCGGGGCTCCACAAGTGGAATTGACCAAAGCCAGAGGAGGGCGGAGGAAAGTGGAGGCATGTTACCAGATCCACTCAGGGAACTTTGGCGGCGCAGTTCAGAACAGTTGACCGAAGAAGAAAGCCAGGCAGTTGCTGGACTCTTACACCGGCATAAAGACGTATTCTCCTTATCAGAACAAGATCTTGGCAGAACCAACCTAGTGACACACAACATCGACACAGGCGATGCAAGACCAATCAAACAGCATCCTCGCCGCACATCACCATCGAAACATGCGGAAATTGAGAGGCAGGTGGAGGACTTGTTACAACGTGGAATTGTGAAGAAATCCAACAGCCCTTGGTCATCTCCTGTGGTGTTAGTTACCAAGAAGGATGGCTCGCAGAGGTTCTGTGTGGATTACAGGCAGGTCAACGCAGTAACAGTCAAAGATGCTTACCCACTGCCACGGATTGACGACTCTCTGTGTTCTCTTTCCGGTGCAAAATGGTTCTCCACCTTGGATCTGGCATCGGGATATTGGCAAGTCCCCATGGACCCAGCTAGCAGTGGTAAGGCAGCCTTCGTAACCACCTCTGGTCTCTACGAGTGGAATGTTATGCCCTTCGGCCTCACTTCGTCACCAAGTACCTTTGAAAGATTAATGGAACTGATCTTAGCAGGGCTAAGGTTTGAGACCTGCCTTATCTACCTTGATGACACAGTTGTGTATGGGAGAACTTTTCAAGAGGAACTGGAGCGTTTAGAGGAAGTGTTCGTTCGCTTTGCTTCAGCTGGACTTAAGTTAAAACCAAGCAAATGTCTGCTGTTCCGGAAACGCGTCGCATATCTTGGCCATATTGTATCTGAGGAGGGCATCGAGACTGACCCTGCGAAGGTTAAACGAGTTCATGAGTGGCCAGTGCCTGAGAATGCAACTGAAGTTAAGAGCTTTCTAGGACTTGCCAGTTACTATCGACGTTTTGTTCCAAATTTTGCCCTGGTAGCCCGGCCTCTTCACAAACTGACTGAAGTAAATGTTGACTTTACGTGGACATCCGAGTGCCAGGTGTCGTTTGATACATTAAAGACCCTGTTGGCCACAGCTCCTGTCTTGTCATACCCAGATTTCACTACGGAGTTCATACTTGACACTGATGCCAGCAACCATGGTATTGGAGCCGTCTTGAGTCAGTTAAAGAATGGGATGGAGCATCCAGTTGCTTATGCGAGCAGAACATTGACCAAGGCCGAGAGAAACTACTGCGTTACACGGAAAGAGCTGCTTGCTGTTGTGGAGTTTGTGAAGCAGTTCCGTCACTATTTGCAAGGGCCGAAGTTTCGCATAAGGACTGACCACGCCCCCCTTCGCTCAGTGCTTAAGGTCAAGGAACCAGAGGGGCAGTTGGCAAGATGGATAGAGTTCCTCAGTGTGTTTACATATGAGATTGAGTATCGAGAAGGCCAACGACATCAAAATGCTGATGCCATGTCACGAAGACCTTGTAACGATGGTTGCAAATGGTGTAAGGAGTGGAAGAAGGTTGAGCAAGTGGTTAGTGTTGCTGTTCAGACTGATGTTTCCCAGGCTAGGAGTGACGGGTTTGTAAAGGAGCAAACAGAAATCCTTCACGATAAGCGAGGTGGAGCAGAATTGTCGTCAGCTACTACTGAACATTGCTTCACCAATGATCAGCCTGAAACTTGGTGCAAAACGATCAAACTGGAACCAACGTGGACTCGAGAGTACCTTCATGAGCAACAAGCAGTAGATCCTAGCCTAAAGGTGATATTACAGTGCAAAGGTGCAAGTGCCGTCCGACCGAAGTGGGAAAATGTCTCTCCGTATGACCGCACAGTGAAGGCACTTTGGGCCCAGTGGGACCAACTGGAAATCCGAGATCAAGTACTATGCCGGAGGTGGGAAGAAGGAAGTGGTACTAGAATACAGTACCAGATTGTACTTCCAAGCAACTTACAAGAAACGGCGCTCAGAGCTCATCACAACCATACAACTGCAAGTCACCGGGGTGTCAACAAGACACTGGGAGCGCTTAGAGTTCGGTACTACTGGCCAGGCCTGACTTCACAAGTCAAGAGATGGATCAAAATTTGTCATGAGTGTGGTGCCAAGAAGAGCTGGGGACGGAAGCGACGTTCGCCTCTGAAGCAGTATGTGGTTGGTGCTCCGATGGAACGTCTTGCGATGGACATACTTGGACCACTACCTCAGACACCTCGTGGTAATAAATTTGTTCTTGTTGTAACCGACTACTTTACAAAGTGGACGGAAAGCTATCCTATCCCGAATCAAGAAGCTGTTACAGTAGCTGAAAAGTTGGTGGGGGAATTCGTGTGTCGTTTTGGAGTTCCTCGGGAGTTACATAGTGATCAGGGAACAAACTTTGAGTCCAAAGTCATGGCTGAAGTGTGTAAGCTCTTGGATATCGAGAAGACTAGAACCACCCCATTGCATCCACAGTCAGACGGACAGGTAGAACGGTACAATCGAACATTAGTTGAAATGCTGCGAGGAAAACTTAAAGAAAGTCAAGAGGACTGGGACTTACAACTTCAACCTTGCATGATGGCCTACAGAAGCTCTGTGCATGAGTCTACGGGGGAAACTCCAAACATGCTAATGCTTGGACGTGAGATTGAAGTCCCACTTGACGTAGTCACTGAGTCAACTTCAGATATGCCGCCTCTGTCAACTGAGTATGCATTGGCTCTTCAACAGAGACTCGCTGGCGCCCACGAGGTAGCACGACGACATCTCGGAAGAGCAGCAGAACGGCAGAAGAGAAACTATGACAAACGAGTGTCCAGTAAGCCTTTCCGGGTGGGAGACAGCGTCTGGCTGCACAACGTACGCCGAAAGAAAGGCAGGAACCCCAAGTTGGATTGTCCGTGGGAAGGGCCTTATTTGGTGGTGTCTGTGTTGTCAGATGTAACCTATCGTATTCAAAAAAATCGAAGGGCAAAAGCTAAAGTTATTCACGCAGACCGACTCAAGCCATATCTCGGACCAGCATTGAGGAGCTGGATTTCGGAGGAAGGAGAGGCTGTTACGCCTGTATCCCAAGTTGCGAGTGTTGGAGAAATTGAGCCTGTTATCCCGGGTGGCTCTGTTCCAACTGTGCTGAGGGAAGGTGTTCTGGATGGCAGCATTGCCGTGGAGTCTCAGAATTCTGTTCGTGGTAGCCTCCAACCTGATTCAACAACAATGTCCGAGAAGCCTAAATCTGATGCGGAGAACAGTGACGACGAAGCAGACACGAGAAGGGATACAGATGCAGAGATACCTGCTGATGCCCTGCCAGTGGCTCCAGTTGTAGACCAACGGAGCGTGTTGGAGAAGGACCGTAGGACCTCTTCCCGAGGAAGTCTACCACATAATGTACGGACACGTTATGGAAGGGAGCGGAGAGAACCAAATCGTTACGGTGATTGGGTCTAACCCCTTCATTACCTTGGACATTGGACACTCAAATAGACTTTTAAAGAGTTTGTTAAGCGTGATGGACAGGAGGAACTTTGAGTGACATTAGTTTCTATTGTGTACTGATCTGTGCTTGTTGTCTTAGAAGAACTTTACAAGACGTTCAAAGCTGTTGTTAAATTGTAACTTTATTCGTTCGTGTTAGAGTGGTTAGCACCGTGACACTGAGGACAGTGTCTCTTAGGAGGGGGAGCATTGTAGCGAAAGCCGAAACCGTGTACCTCCCTGTTAGAACGAAATGTGTTACTTTCGTTACCACCCCCTTCGGGGTGGTTGTTGTTGTGTGTGTATAAAAGACAACATGGCTGCTTGTTGTGTTCGTTCAGTACGTTAGAAATTAAGTGCCTGCGGACCCGAAAATGGACTTATCACATTATACATTTTGGATCGTAGACCAACGAATTCACAAATGGGGACTCCTGCTGCTTCATCTTTGAATTTTCCGATTATCTTTTTATTTGTCTTATCAAAATACGGCGAGCTCTCGGGGTAGTCACTATTATCAAACTTATGCTTATCATTCCAAAAGTCTTGGTATACATCACCAGCTTCAATTTCATAGGTCAAGCTGTCTGTGTCTGTAAACAGTAGCTTGGCCTTGTCTCCATATTTCTCTTTGATATAGTTATAATGGAAATCGTACATTAACGTCTTACTGAGATCCAAGATGCACATGCCTACATATGCTGGCCTGTTCAGAGTAAGGGTTTCTTTGATTTTGTGTACAGCCACCAGATTCTCATTGAAGATCTTACTACTGACATAGGTTGGCTTACTGGTTAATTTTAACAATTTCTTCTCATCAGTTACCAATCTCACATCTACTCGCTTTCTGATATTTTCCATCGTTTTTCCGAATACGCTGTTATTCATCAGCTTGAAGAAATCCTTTTCAAAAGCATTCTTAGCATTTTTCCGTTTCTCGGTATTGAAATCAATATATTGTTTTAACCAAGGAGATTGATTGAACTCTAGTACTCGATGGACTTTAGTAACCTTCAAACCGAGATTAATATATAATTGGAGGTTTCTGTAATGTAAAATATACTTTTGTTTTTTCCCCAATGTTGGTATAAGCTTTTGGACCAGACCGGTTGATATATTGTATTTCTCCGATATGTTTTTGCGATACTCAGATAACATATCATTGGTTACTTTCACCTTTTCTGCTGCAAGTGGGTAATCATTATGAAGATCATGTAATTCTTGTGGATACTCAAGATCAACTTCTGCTATGAAACCTTTCTTACTGTCTTCTTTGTATTTGGCTAGGTTTATCTTATCAATCTGTTTTTGCGTCATCCATCTGAATCCACCTGTTGGTAAATACTGGCTCATAGCCCAACCATAAAGGTTATTAGCATCAAGATACATGAGATACTTTGAGGGCGCCTTCTCATTGTATTCCTTCATGTATTTATTGTTTGCTTTACCATAACGATTGGCTATATAGCTGATTCCACCACGTCCCTTTTCAATGAACTGAAACATATCAATGTCAGTCATGAGCTCTAATTTGATGTTAGTCATTTTTAGCATAGCATCCCATGATAAACCAGGAGATGTGAAATAATGACATGGATCAAGTTTGTAATATTCAAGACATGTTTTCCTGAAGTTTTCAAATACATCAGCTAACAGGAGGATGTCAGATGAAAGGTATAAGTCATGGTACTCACCCATATTTTTTAGAGAGAATGTATTCCATACATTTTGGACATGTTTGTAATCTTCATCCGATATATGTTCATCATTTAAATACTGTGAAATGCTTATTTTGCTGGAAGTTGTTCTTTGAACTTTTCAAAACTGTCCATATAATCATAAGGGTAAACTCCTTTTCTAGTCATCAGATCTAGCTCTTTACCATCAAATACTTCAGAAGTATATTTCAATGATTCTTTTGGCATATTGCTCACTAGTTTTTCTAGACTGGAGCTCATAAATTGAAAACTATCAAGGAAAGTCAAGTGATTACCAAGCATGAATGCCATATATTTCTCCATATTGTTAGGTATAGCATTGATTGTCATCTGTTGCTCCTGACCTTTCTTATTTTTGTGAGCATGTTTCTTAACAATAGCTCCAATCTCCTGCATTATAAAATGAGAGTCATACCCACGGAGATTATGAAATATAACAGGTATTTTTACTTCTTCTGGGTTTACTCTAAGTTTGAAATTACAATCCTGATGGGCTGAGCCTCTATATTTACCAGTGATATGACAGTGGTCTCGAACTCGAATATCTTTATCAGTATATTTTTTATTACAAATATGACATTCTTCAGCTTTTTGAAATTTCTCTTTCATCATCTTTCATCATTCTTTGTTGAATTCTTTTTTCATAACCTTCTTGCAATATTTGACTTCTTCCAACATAGCTTCCATGAATTTGAAAACTGCCTTTTTACCCCTGTACGTTTTAGTAGGTTTGTTGTATTTATCGTCATAGCAACAGACCACCTTATAACCGTATCCACAGTCTGTATGCCTCTGGTATGCCTCTGTATATGATTTGTTGTCATTGGGTTGGCAACCAGATATCTTTTCTGTTAACGCCTCAAAGTCAGCGTAGATCACAAATGGTACAGGCTGCTGTTTGTTATGATTTTTGTATTTTAGGATATTGTTATCAGCATCAGGCATTTTTACTGCTTGTGCTCCATTGACTTGTATGCAATTATCTCTGTGATCGTTCAAGACTCTTTCAGAGCTGAAACACTGAAGGCAGTGCATACAGAAGTGCTTTCTTTCCTTATCTTTTGTTTGGTTGAACATAAACCTGTTGAAATCTTTTATGAGTACATAATGTTTATTTTCATTTTCTGTTATCAGTAATAAATTCATATGTCTGTCATATATTTTTCTCTTGAAACATAGACAGGATATGGCTGTTTGTTTTCATATCCATATACATTGATATTGATTTCATTTTGTTTTTCAATTTTGTTGTATTGCTTAGTGGTTACTGGGAATTCAATTCCTGAATAATCTAAATTTTTAACATATTCCTTGTCTGTTTTTTGATCCTCTGGGGGTTGTTATCTTGAGGATTTAAGCACCTGATGTGGCACCATCGGAAGCATTCATTATCCTCATTTTTCATGTTGATTAACCCCTTTCCATGATGTCTGAGTTCTGGTGGAAGCTTGATATATGATGAGCCTTTCATTGGTTGATACTTTACAGTATTAAGATATTGATTGTCAACAGATTCAATAGTCCAACCAGAACCTTCAGAAATCCATTGAGCTATCATATTCAGGATTTGTTGTTTCGATAACTGTAATGCTCCAGGGTTTTCTGTGTTATTGATGATAGTGTGAGGTTTGCTATTGAAGTAAGCGGTTTTATACTCTATTTCATCATTTGTTGATTTTTTGAATGTCAATTTGAGTGTTTCAACAAATTTTAGACATTTCATGGATGTAAGCATTCTCACAATATGATATTCGACTGCTTTTCTCGTGTTTTGTAGTTGATCAAGAGGATCTTTTCTGTTTTTTATGCTGATTTCAAAAGATTAGTATAACCTTTCAAAGCTCTAGCACTTTCCTCTATCTTGGTCCTAGGGGCTGGGACTGGTTTTTTGGTCCTCAGAGATGGGACTGGTTTCTTGGTCCTTGGCAATGGGATTGGTTTATCCCTAAATTCTAATGGTGGAGTAATAATATTGTTTTCACAATCCTGCACCATCTTCTTAACATTCTTCCTCGGAGCTGGGACCGGTTTATAAACATCTGTAAACTCTGCTGGTGGAGGAATTATGTTGTTTTCATAATCCTGAACCATCTGTTTCACATTTTTCCTCGGCAATGGGACCGGTTTGTAATCATTCCTGAACTCTGGTGGTGGAAGAATTATATTGTTCTTTTTGGGCTGCTGTTTCATATTTTGCTGAAACAACAGTTTTATTTTCTCATTTTGCTTCAATAATAAATTAATCAGTTGAGATTTGCTTAGTTTATTCAAAGCTGTTTCATTCATATTATTTATATTATTAGTTGAGATAATTTTTTGTGTTTTTGGTCGCGGGGGTTGAGATAATTTTTTCTTGCATTTTCTATAATTTTACATAGTGCCAAGTCTTTAAGTCACTTTCTGATTTTGATATAAAGATTTGTTGTGTAATTTATATCATAATGACAAAAATTATAGTTAACGAGTGCGTTTACCTGCTCATCCAATTTATGATTTATATGCTGCAGACAATGATGGAAACATCATCAATATCATCAAACAAATGCCCAACAAAGGTAACAAGAAAAATAATGGTTACATGATTTGTAATGTGAAAAAACATGGTCAATCTGGGTTCAAGACCTATCACGTTCATCGATTCATCTGGGAATGTCATAATGGTATTATACCAGATGGAAAAGTGATTGACCACATTAATAATAAAAAAGATGACAATCGGTTAAGTAATCTCCAGCTTATGACACCGCGAGAAAATTGTAAGAAATCAACCAAAAATAGGGATTACTCATTTGTTGCAAATAATTGTAAAAATAAAAAATGTATAAAAGCCACCAACAAAGATACAAATGAAGTTTCATTCTTCAACAGTTTGTATTCAGTCAATCAACATTTAAGCATCAACGCTGGTTTAGTTAAAATGGTTTGTGAGGGTATCAATCATTGTAAATCAGGTGTATCAAAGAAGGATGGTCATTATATAAACTCTTGTTCTTAGGCCATCGTAGCTTGATTAAGAAAGTAACACAAACAGCGGTGATAAACATTGTATTCCAACGCATTTTTACATAGAACTTAACGTTTCGTATGCTAATCAACATACATTTTCAAAAGTGACGGTTTGATGGTCATTATTATACATTTGAATACATTAAACAAGAAGACTTACCAGCTAATTACAAAAAATCGGCTAATATCAGACCGCAGATATTATCAGATGAGGATAGGAAGAAACAACAGATAGAATCCAATCAAAAATGGCGAAATAAGGAATTCAAATGTTCCAAATGCAGTAAAGTAATCAAGAAAAAACACCAAGTATTACCACAGAAAAAAGTGCAATACCCAAAAATAATGATATTTTTGGCTACCATTAATAGCAATAATCAGTATTGATAACTGTAATTCGCGATATAATATGATAATCATACCATATCGTCTTATCAATATAAGATTACATAACTTGTTCTTATATCATTTTCATATATTTCCTAAATCCTTCATTGGAATCCAACTGTTGAAATCATCACCATATCCCTTCCACTTCACCAAAGCTTGTTTCTTCTTATAATCTCTGCGAATGACTTTATCAATACGAAAAACATCCTGTTTGGCTTTTAATAATTCAGGTTCATAGAAATTCCCTTGAATATCTTCATTTCTGAGATCCTTTATTTTGTATGTGATTGGATTAGTGTATTGGATCTTATCAACTGTGAACATTTCTTCTGTCCAATTTGGTGTATAACCCTTGTCGAACACATTCCGTTTGTACTTAGATATTCAGACCTGATCACCTATTTTAAATTTTGGTTTCTGTTTTGATGTTTCCATATCACCATATAGATTGAAGTAAACTGTACCCTCATTCTTCTTATTCGATGCTTCAACTGGTGTCATTTTTATGCTTGAATGTTTTGTGTCGTTGTATTGTTTTACTAGTTCAGGTAACATGTCTAGATACATTGCATTACCTTGAACTGTGAACTGTTTCGACATTTTAGATTTAATTGTCCTATTCCATCTTTCAACTACTGATGACTTCTCTTCATTCTCAGTTGAGTACATTTGTATCCCATTTTTCTCTAATAGGTCTTTCACATGTTTGTTATAGAACTCTTTTCCCTTGGCAACCCATAGATATTGTGGTTTTCTGCCTTCCTTGAATATTGTTTTGAATGCTTCAGTGACAGATTCACCTTTCTTATCTTTTAACGGAACGATCCAACCATATTTGCTGAATACATCAATAACCATTAGAAGATATCGGTAACCCTTATTCCATTTACTGAACTGTTGCATTTCAACTAGATCCCTTGCCCATATTTCATCAATATGATTTGTGATTACACGCCGCCGAGTGAAGTTGCGTTTTATGGGTGTATGTAACTAATCTGCTAATTTTTCTTGCCAGTTTTCCTCACTCGACGGCTTTTCCCGTTTTTTGGCTTCTTAACACCCATACCTAATTTGGACTTAGCTGCTATAGCGTTGCGAGCTATTGTATGTCCCCATTGTCTGTCTTTCCATGGAATAGCATCGAGAGCTTTAACCATCTTACGATCGGCTTCATTTTTGCACTTCACTTGATCACCTTTTGGTTTATTACCACAAACTGAGTAATCAACATCATGCTGCATACTGACTGCATCTGTTCTGCCTGTTGGTTGTTGATATATCTCAAGTATCTGACCAGTATTAGGATCATACCTCAGTTGCTCTTCAAGAGGGTTTCCAGGGCCTGTATACTTATGTCCAGGCATCACAAACCCTTTCTTTGGTGCAAACTTAAGAATGGCATTATGGATGTCTAACCCTCCACCATAACCTTTCCATTTAATCCATGAGTTGTATGATCTACTACCTCCAGCATCTTTGTAAGCCTTGTATTGTCTCTTGTATTCAGCAACCAAGGCTCTACCCTCTTTTGCACTCACTTCAGGTCCTTTGAAAAATCCAGGTGTAGTGACAACATTCCAAGCTTTCTTCCAATCAACAAATGGAAATGGTATTGGTAATCCTTTTCCCATCTGATAGCCCCCAGCTTGTGAGGGCTCAATTAGTTTCCCGACTTTCTTCCTTTAGCCGATTTTTTTTTTGACATATCATCGGCGACTGAATCAATGATTTGGTCTAAATACTCTTTTTGGTAGTCTCTGATTTTATTGCTAAGTTGAAAAGTCCTTTAGCACCTGATGCCAATCCTTTAACAATAAGCTCATCAAATCCTGATCCTTGTTTCCCACTCTTCACGAATTTGGTCTTTGTTATCCCACATTCAGCACAAGTGCATTTCAACATCATACGCCCATTTTTAGCTTTAACATATCGTTCGCTCCTTGGAACGCATTCAGTTTGTTTCTTCTGTTTTACGCAATATGATTTCACCATTTTATATATATAATTTAGATATTTTTGATATAATATTCAATGAATCTCTCATTATCCATTGTATCATGTATATTGAACAAAAGGACGAAGAAGCAGCAATTTTGTGAGAATCTTAATGAAAAGAACGAGACTTTTAAATTTGAAATACATGTTTCGGCAACTCCTGTGCCATCGTCAGTTTACGAATGGAATTACAATGACAAGCAAAATATAGCGGAACATTAGAATAACAAAGGTATGTTACACAACTGATTA
>CM042748.1:41052813-41063428 GCA_022496165.2 Catalaphyllia jardinei | reverse complement strand
GTGGAATAATTGTTTCATTAAAAACGCCCTGGAAAAATAGAAAAAAAAATAAAAAAGCCCCAAAACATTACACGTACTCTCGCAATTTTTGGAGAGCATTATATAATGGCTCATACACCATGATGGCTCAACCAATGAAAACTCTTCAATTACCTTATCCAGTTTTTAATGAATTCTATTTGCAACTTTTGTTACAGTGATATGCAGTTCTCCACGAAAGATAATGATAACGACACAGGTGGTGGCGACTGTTCGAAACAGTATAAAGGAGCTTGGTGGTACAGTAGCTGTCACCAGGCCAATCTCAATGGTTTATATCTTAATGGATCACATTCTTCTTATGCCGATGGAGTCAACTGGGGGTCCCTTTAGAGGATATAAGTATTCCCTAAAACGTACTGAGATGAAGATAAAGGTGAAGTCTTTGCAGTGATACCTTGGCGAATTCTTCTTCCAGTGTCTTGTGGCAAAAAAACATTTTGGGATGTTAAGAATGTCCACAAAGTATCCCTATCCCCTTTTTCCCAACGTTTTGAGGAAATGGCAATAAAATTTGTTTCTTTTTCGGAAACGGTCATTTTAGTGGCGTCAATTATGTCAAATGGCTCTGAATAGTCACCATTGTATAGCCTTTTGACACCCATGCATTTATTTATCAGAGGTTTAAGGAGCGGAAGACAGTATCAACAAGTAGTATACCCAAGGTGACTAGATTGCTTGGTCACTACTGAATTAATGAGCTATGAATAATGAATGTATTTTATGACATGCTGGTCATGAAGGTATCAGTTATGTACGTATGAATGCTGCTCACCAATGTACAAGAATCTTCTAATTGATGGAGGGAGACAAAAGTAGATAGAATGACAGATAGACAGACTACTACTTCAAGTAAACGTTCCATTTTAAGAAAGAAATCGCGAGCTGAGAAGTTAGCCTTGGAACTAAAAATAGCCGAGCAAACGTTCGCGAATGAGATCGAGTGTCTGCGAGCTGAACACCAGAAGCGTGCAGAGCTCTTGGAACTTCAAAAAGGGCTGAAGAATCAAGATTGGAATATTAGTTCGAAGATGCCATCGCCCAGGACGAAGTTATGTCAAATAAAGGTGATATTATTGATGAAGAGTTAAATGAATTACCTTCAGACGGTGTGAACGATCGGATCGGGACCTATAAATTACTGAGAGCACTGTTGTTGAAAAACCCCACATGGAGGAAATTAAATCAACCAAACCGGAGGTCGTAACAGAAATTTCTAGTGAGCCCCGTACGAAAGAGACATGTGAATCTTCTATTGTTAAAGGTAAAGTTGAGTTGAAAACCTCTGCCATAGGACACCCTAGCGTGCAAACGTCAAAGATAGATCAGTTGTTTGAGAAAATGCTGTAGCCTTTGTGAAAATCGTTAAACCAAACGTGCAGACGCTTAATTGAAATCCACTAGAGTACTCAAAATTCAAAGCAGCATTTAACGTTGAAGTGGATAAAAAGGAAGTTTATGATACAACGGAGAAGCTTAAATTTCTGTTAGATTCTGTGGAAGGAAGTGCAAAATCATTTCTAGCGAGATTCATGCCAGGTGCAGATAAATATGAGGAAGCATGGACTGCGCTCCAGGAGCGTTTTGGTCGTGTCGACACAGTGGTATCAGCTGCGAAAAAACGTATAGATCAATTTCCGACCATAGTGAAAGAAAATAGTGTGCTGATCAGGCAGTATCAAGAAATTGTTTCTTAATTGATGGGCATTTTCAATGAGCATAACTTTTTTTCACGAGCTTAGCTTGCAAGTCCCTGAAGCAACTGTTTCTAAACTTCCTGCACGCCTTTGCGGTAGATGGGCCGAGTTTGTTGAGGGAAAATCAAAATTATCAACCTGCGATTTATTTGCAAATTAGCTTGAGAAAGAGGCAAAAATTAGTGAGTCCAAGTAGCGATGGATGCCAGAGAAGAGAGAGAGTGGAAGCGTTCAGATACATCTAAAGTTGATAGGCGTAAGCCAGCTGACAAATCCCAACCTGGGCTGTTTGCAGGAGCCACGCGAGAAACTTTACGCGCTAGCTTTGAAACAAAGAAGTGCCCAATTCACCAGTCCGCTAACCACACTTTGCAAACGTTTTCAGAGAATGTTGACTAGCGAGAAGGAAAAGGTTGTCGAGGAAAATAAAGTATGCTTATGTTGTCTATTACCCGGTCATCGTCTGAGTAAATGACGTAGTAAGAACATATGCAAAGTTGAAAACTGTGACATGCGTCATCATACCCTTGTACATGAAGTCGACTTCAAATCTATTGAACGGGCAAAAGCGAAACGTGAATCACAACAAGTACCAGAAGTTAAGAGAGACCAAGCGCCTGTCTCCCTGGAAGGTAAAGACTCGTCACCACGCCAGGCTGTGGAGCCTCTTGAGAAGTATCGACAATCAGCGTATACAGGTTGTGAGAGTGGTGGTCGTACTTTGGTTAAAGTACTTGCCATAGTTGTCTTTGGAGAAACAGGAAAACAGCAAGTGATGGCATTGCGTGACTCAGGCTGTAACACAACACTTATAGATGAAAGCTTAGCGCTCTCCCTTGGGCTTCGAGGCAAAGAGGCAGATCTGAAAATTCAAGGAGTATATGCGCAGAAGGTGATTACTTTCCAGCACATCAAGAAATGCCATGTCGCAGGAGTCGGAAAAGAGGAAGTCAAATATTTCTTGCGAGATGTGAAGACAATTCCTAACCTAAATGGTCCAAATCAGAAGCTGAAGTAGTCAACAATCAAGCGGGAGTATCAGCATCTAAAGAACTTGGGCTTTCGTGACACTGACACGGGTTCAGTGCAACTCATAATTGGAACTAACAACTCTAACTTGATTCTACCAAAACAAATTCTGAAACCCTCGGGTCAACCGAAACTTGACAGGGTACCTTATACTATTGAGACCACACTTGGATGGGCGGTGACTAATTGGTTACCTGGTGGGCTAAGAGTAGCATCTCCATACAGTAAGTTCAAAGTGTATGAAAGAAGTTCAATTGATGATCATAGATCAGTCAGAGATAGAAACGTTGGGCGTGGTCAAGCTAGCTGATCCAACCCGTTCGATTGAGGACAAGCGAGCATTGTCACTAATGGAAAAGACAACCTTTAAGAGTGAGAGTGAAGATGCGTATGTTTCAGGCGTACTGTGGAGAGAAGAGGAACTATCTCTGCCCAACAAATATGAATGACAAAGAGGAGGCTACAATCCCTAGAGAAGAAGTTTGAGAGATGTCCCGAGATTAGAGAGAGATATGTAAAGTCAATCCATAATGACATTGAGAAGGGCTATGTGAAGAAACTGAGCGAAGAGGAAGTACAGTGCGATAGTAAAGTGACTTGGTACTTACCACACAGATTTGCCATCAATCCCAAAAAACCTGATCGCCTCAGAAGAGTCTACGATGCATCAGCAAAATTCATGGGCCAAAGTTTGAACGATAAGATCTACACAGGACCAGATCTTCTGTCCTCTCTGTTTGGAGTTTTCCTGAGGTTTTGCGAAGGAATAATTGCAATGGCCGCTAATGTGAAATAAATGTACCATATGCTCCGTCTCCCAGATCATGATAAGCCAGCATTGAGATTCTTATGGAGAGACTCTTTGAAAGAAGAACCAAGCGTGTATCAGTTCGAGAGAACAGTGTTTGGAGAAGTGTCTGCGCCATCCAGAGCGAACTACAATATGAGGCGAAATGCTGATGAGAATGGAGAAGATTTACCTCTGGGTGTGAAAGCTGTCTACCAGAACTTTTACATGGATGATGCTCTACCATGAACCGATTCGTGCGAGGAAGCTATTGAAATGAGGAAGCAGATGACAAAGTTGCTGGGTCGTGGAGGTTTCCGCCTACCCAAATGGCTGTCAAATAACCCAGACGTCATGGCAACCATCCCGGAGCAAGACCTATCTCCAAGACTCCTCGAACTGAGTGAAGAAAAGGTACCAACAGACAGAGGTTTAGGCTTCAGTTGGGATGCCCAGGAAGATATTCTGCAGTTTACTGGATTGAAGGATAAGCCAGGTACGACGAAGAGGAAGATCTTGAGCCAAGCATTCTCTGTTTGGGATCCCCTAGGACTCCTCCTCCCATTCTCAATCAGAAGTAAAATCATCTCGCAGAATCTAGATCGTATGAAGTACGGATGGGATGACGAATTGAAAGAAGCTGATCTTCGAGAGTGGCGTGAATGGCACAAGGAAGCAGAAAAGCTCGATGAAGTGAGAATTCCGAGAGCACTTCTTCAAGAACAGAAACCCGTCCGAGATTGCACTTCATGTGTATTTGCGACGCTAGCCAGAATGCCTATCGCGCGTGTGCCTACCTAAGACGAGCGTTTACAGATGACACGGTAGATTGCAGTATTATAGCGGGAAAAGGCCGTGTTGCTCCATTAAATTCACAGTCTATCTGCCGACTGGAGCTCATGGGAGCTTTAGTTGCTGTGCGGTTAACTCAAACGCTGGTAGAAGAAATGGTCACAAACGTAGAGAAGATAACTTTCTGGAGTGACTCCACCACAGTCATTGGATACATACATTGGATCCGCCAGAAAAGCTCCACTTATAAAACATTCGTCGGCAACCGGGTATCTGAGATTCACACAATTATGAGCAATCTGGAGGCCACAATGGGGGCGGGCGCAGTGAGTTGGAGATATGTGCCGACAGAGGCTAATCCTGCAGATGACATCACCCGGGGACTAAGTCCTACGGAAGTCGGCACGGGCTTTTGCTACAGTAGCGGACCCAAGTTCCTGTATGAATCAGTAGAGCTATGGTCAGAAAATAAAGTCAAAGCGCCCTGCGAGAACGATGACATGAAAGAAAAGAAGAAGAAAAGATGGGCTGAAGCTTCCCAGGAAGACAATGTCCTGTTAGGGTGGAAGAAGTATTCGTCGCTGAAGAGTTACAGCTTATGTGATGCGATTTGCAAACAATGTAAGAGCTAAGAAGGAAACACGTCTACTGGGAGCACTGACGTCGAATGAATTGAGAGCTGCTCAGAATTATCTTGTGAAGAGGGCACAAGTTGAGTCATTCAGCGACGAGGTCTGGAAAATGGCCAAGAGATCCATAAGAAGAGTAGAATTAAATCTCTTGATCCAAGGTTGGTTGTCAGTGGAAGGCTGCAGAGAGCAGAATGCCTACCTTACAGAACACGATATCCCAAAATGATTGACTCGCACCATGAACTTGCACAGCTGATCGTTGAAGAAATGCATCGTAACTACTACCAACCGCCAACTGAGCACTTGCTTAATCCGATTCGGCAGGAGTATTGGATCACCTATGGTCGCCAGGTGGTGCGAAACGCGAAATTCAAGTGTAACTACTGCTATCGCCAGACAGTAAAGCCTCAAGAGCAGCTAATGGGAAGTCTACCAGAGTGCCGACTTGAGCCTGGAATGGTGTTCAGGAACACTAGAGTTGACTTTTTTTGGACCTATGTTAGTTAAGAAAAGACGTAGTGAAGTTAAAGTGTACGGGTGTTTGTTCACTTGCATGAGTACTAGAGCGTGCCACCTTGAACTTGTGGATGATCTTTCAACAGATCATTTCATCTTGGCGTTGCAAAGGTTCGTCGCGCGACGCGGTCGACCGCAGAGCATCCACAGCGATAATAGAACGAACTTTGTTGGTGCAAATAATGAGTTCTGGAAATGCATCAAACAATTGGATGAAGAGAGGATTCAAAACCTCTGTGCGCCTAAGGAAATCGAGTGGAAATTCCAGCCGCCAAGTGCCCCGCACTTTGGAGGAACATAGGAGAGACTAGTAGATTGCACCAAGAAGACGCTGAAGGCAATCCTGGCAGACAGGGCTGTTTCCAAAGAAAACTGAGAACTGCACTAGTTAAAGCAGAAGAAATACTAAACAGTCGACCGATATTTCATGTGTCCAATGATGCAGGGGACATTGAAGCGTTAACCCCAAACCATTTCTTGCTGTTGCGGGCGAATCCGAGTTATGAAGATGCTGAAGTTAGTGACAGAGAGATTAACTCGACAAAAATGTGGCGACAGTCCCAAGCGCTAGCTAATTTCTTCTGGAGACATTTTACCAAAGAGTACCTTCCTAGCCTGACACAAAGGAAGAAGTGGAAAGAGAAGAGACAGAACCTCAAAGAAGGAGATGTTGTTCTAGTTGCTGAGCCAAATCAGCCTCGAGGTGTATGGCCATTGAGCAGAATCGTGTCTGCTCATCCTGGGTTAGTTCGAGCTGTTACTGTGCGTACCCAGCACGGGGAATATAAAAGAGCAATCACAAAACTTTGCTTGGTACAGGAAGCGGAAGAGCAGAACTTGTAATCGTCTCGACGAACACTGTGTCTCGACTAGGGGCGGGGATGTGCCTCTTGCTTCCTGAACTTTTATTTCGGGTCGCGTTGCTATGTTACGAATGACAGGTCAGCTCGTTGCTAAGGACCTCGTCCGCACGTATATAAGAGAGGAGTTGAGTTTTGTAAAAACGTGAGTGGTGAAAAGAGATGTTGTCCAGAGTGAAGTCGCGAATAAAGTTGTCTAAAAACGAACCAGCATAGTTTTATTCGCCCATCAGCGACAGTTTCCTTTGCATCTCTTTACTTTTCTCTTTACTTTTCTCAAACTAAGTGAAGTGTACCCCTCAAGATTACATTAACAAATTGATCATTTTAATATTGAACCTGCTAGCCGTTTCAAGAATGCAATAATGGACTGATTATTTCAATATTGAACCCGATAACCGTACCTATTTTGAAAAGGCGCGGATGATTGTTCAAATCAGAAGCCGACTTCGGATTGGACTATGTGAACAAGGGATGCGCCTTATATGGAGTATATAATTTCCTATCAAAATGGCGACAAAAAACCAGCACGGCCGAATTTACGAGCCCGGAAATCCTCTGTCTGACCAGTTTAGAGGTGAAATTCTCAACATGTACAACCGTGGATTTTCCAAAAAAGCAGATGTCTCAATAATCAGTTCTTTTGTAATTTGTACCTTAAATTTGTTAAACTAATTGCTGTTGTGTAAATTTGTCCTTCAATAGCTGTGTTCTTGTATTTGGCCTACCCCGCCTCGATTAGCTTTTTCTAGCTATTTGCGGGGTAGGCCATCCACTTACTATTATATTTGGTTTAATAAAGTTGTTGTTGTTCCCGTTATTTACAGGTGGCACTACGTACCATCAGAAAGATAATTCGCCATTTTCAACGTTATGAAACCTTGAGTGACTTTTCCCATGGCGGAAGTGAGCCATGCAAGGTAACGGAAGATGTTTTGCAGTGCATAGAAATTTGGAAACTTCAAAATGAATACGGCTATCGGGTTCAATATTCAAATAATCAATTCATGAATATAATCTTGAGGGGTACGCTTCACTTGGTTCGAATGTTAGATTGAGAAATTGCTGACTCAGTCAGTGGCAGTGATCTCTGCGTTATGCTTATCTTGTAAATGCTTCCCAATGGCTGATGACATGTGCTTTTCCATATGTTGATATACATGGCGGCATGGCTTATCCGATGTATTCTGAACACAAAGATATCATTTAAAACTGCAAAACTTACAGGACGTGTCACAGCGCTAACAGACATGCTCTTCACAACTAAAAAAGTTCTTTACTTGGTTGAAAAAGTTTTAAAAAAACGGGATTTGGGATTAATTTATATTGTTTATGTTATCAAGTTTATTTCCAAGGTGTGCGAACGGTGATCACTTTTTACGCTGCCTGTCTGACTCAACTGCGCAATTAGACCTTTGGATATATTTAAAGGTGTTCTTTATTATTTTTATCTCGTAACTCTGACTGGTAACGTATTTATCCCTTTCAGCATTCTCATGTTTCACATTTACCTACATTCATCTTCCTTGTAACTTGGGAATGACTTGAGAAGGTAAAATTAAACAGTTGTTCGTTTTTATCGTCAAATGCCTGGCAACTTCTTATAAGAGTCAGAAAAGCTAAAATATGACGAGGGCTGTGGCCTACTTATAAAACACAAAATTATTAAATGATATTACGCATGAATTAACAGGGACGAGGCGGAAAATTTCCTGGGCTCATTGGGAATGGCTCTCTTCTAATTCTATTGTTTGCAGTGTCGCGTCGTTTGCGCATTTCTTCCCCGCTACTTTCTGAATCGTCGTCCATTGTATCATTAATACATGGCTGAGGTGGAAAGGTGGCAGTGTCCATAGGGGATGCCATTCGTCTTGTTCTTTTAGCGCTCACTTCATTGCATCTAAAGAACAGATACAGCTTTTCGTCTGCTGCTAGGTAACCTGAGTGATACTTTCTTTTCCAACCCTTGAAACCACTTGGTGTCCCTGCAGCTAGAACAAGAAATGCATAAATTAGTAATTCAACAATACCGAATAATACGGTTTAGACAAGCTCAATAGAAAACGTCGTGTTTTTAAAGCCCGAAGATGAGCTAGGAGAACTCCAAATTATTAGCTTAAATCCGAGTAGCAGGCAAGGGCCTTAAAGTTCTGTTGAATTTTTTCGAGTTTTACCATCAGAGTATGTACGAGTTCTTTAATAGACTGTTAACACCAGGAACATTTCATGGCATTATGACTATGTTTACAAAACCTCGTTAAAACCACATGTGATCCATGACCAAAAAGTCATTTAGCTTTCCAATCAAAAATCGCGTTATAGTTACAAAAAAGTAACCAGCCGAGGAGGGCTTAAGTTGCAATTACCAAGACTGAAGACTAGACAGTAACCTGACGATTGCTATTATTGAACCGAGGTACAACTCACTCTCGCCGTTTAAGTTGTCATGAAATGAAGAAAACATTTTCCAGAAATAATATACACACTGCGGTTACAAACATGACAAAACAACGCATGTTGTAAAAAGCTTTGATTAATTACTTAACGTTTCGTATGCCTCAACATACAGAAGTGACGGTTGGATAATACAACAAGATATTTAAATGCTCAAGAGAAAGACTGGAAACTAACACAATTGTGAAAAAACTGATAATACACAGACCTATTTAAGTCTGCTGGACAATATATAAAAGGCTAGTAAAGTAAACGTTTCTCGCTGCCCACATTTTCGTTTAAAAGAGGTTTTAAATCCTTAATCAATAATGATTCTTTCATTCTGCAATGCACATCAGAACGCCCGGTTGCTAAGATTTCAAAATGGTCCCATTTGATATTGTGTCCGGTTGAGGTAATGTGATCCGCTATGGCAGATGCTTGACCATTCCTAGAGAGAGCTTTGAAATGTTCAGTTTTTCTGTCGTGTAAACGACGCTTCGTTTTACCTATGTAAAAGTCCTCACAGTCCCAGCAGCTAGCCTTATATACAACCTTAGACTTGAGAGACCGATTTAGCCTGTCCTTGTGGGGGAAAAAAGAGTTAATGCGGTGAGTGTTACGAAAAAACATTTTTAGGTTAATACAACCATAGAACCTGTAGATACAAGATTTAAGTTGCTTAGCGATGATTTTACTCTGAAGACCCAGATAAGGTAAAACGATGTAAACATCTCGTTTGGGTACCGTGGTAAGATCATTAAGGGCAGATTGCAATAAAGAGTTCGAGGAACAGATGCGGAGACAGCGATAAGTGAGTGTTCGGATGAGGTTGATCGTGTACTTTCGAGGTGTGAATAAGTCCAATTTAGTGTAAAGACCAGTGAAAGTTTTCTTGCGGTAGATGGATGTGGAGATGCGGTAGATGGATTTGGAGAAAGAGTTGTTCTCATGGCGTTTGACTGAAACATCAAGGAAAGGAATTTCGTAGTTGTTTTCAAATTCAACGGTAAATTGAATGTTTTTATGTCGGCTGTTTAGATAATGAAGGAAATTGATAGCCGTGTCTTTGTTGCGAAATAAAATAAACGTATCATCGACGTATCTAAACCAAACAGAGGGACGATCGCTGCTGTTCATAACCCACTTCTCCTCAAAATGATATTTGCCAAAACCGGAACTGCCAAAACTGCAGCATTAATTGCCAAAACTGCAGAATTAAAGAATCATTATTGATTAAGGATTTAAAACCTTTTTTAAACCTTTTTTAAAGTTGAAATGGCCGAAGAATAAGAGTATTTACAAAACATTTTCCCTTACCCATTGAAGACAGACGCCTGAAGCAGTAGCCAAGCTTACGAGCTTTGACGAGAAGGCGGGGATTGTCGTGTTGAATACTAACACCTCGTGTATGTAAAGAAACCACTGGATCTTCAAAGCTGTTCTGCGCCACAACTGAACCAGACTTTAAGTTTTCCTTAACTGACAGGGCATTAATAAAGACGATTCCAAAGGCTACAACTTGCAAAATTAAAACGAGATGCATCTGCAAAGGGAAAGAAAGACCTCTAAAACACATAACATGTAATTCAACCTCGATTCTTTTCGGTGACATATGGAAAACACTCACTTCGTTACTTAGGGCCCAAACTGTGGAATGATCTCACTACTAGAATAAGAAATATACCCTCTTTGAAGAAATTTATAAGAGTCATACGTAATCAGAACCTTACTGCCCTAGCTGCAAATGTCAGTGACTGTCGAGGCTGCAACCTATGCCAAGAATGACTGATCGACTACAGGGGTTTTTACAATTGATGTATAAAATTT
>CM042748.1:41045860-41052713 GCA_022496165.2 Catalaphyllia jardinei | reverse complement strand
TATATTTGTTTTTTGCTAAGTTAACATAGGTCATTAGTTAGGTGTCCACCACTAGTAGAGGGGACTTCTCCCCTCAGCTACATCTCTTTTGACACAGTAATAAAGTTATTATTGCTATTATTATTATTGTTAATCCAACATCCTTTTATATGTATATATAATTTTTTTAATCCTAATTAGCAATATTTGAATTTATAATTAATTAATAATAATAACCAACTTTATTCAACTTTTCTATAATAATAATTATGCACTGTAAATTAAAAAGTCAAAATCAAGTAGTTCATACAAATTAATGAATAAAATGCATTATTTTAAAGATTTACGATAAGGTTCTTGGCCTCGTTTCATACAAACATGATAGTAATAATAATGATAAAAACTGACAAAATGTTAAGGGTTTTATATATATATATAGCATATGTACATAAAAATCTTCGGTAAGAAAAAGAAATGTCAATCAAGCCAGGGCAAAAAACATTTCGTTAAGAAATTGTCATGTCAGTCCAGTAAGTCCCTTCTCTATCTCCAAGTCATTCTCCTGTACATTTGTCTTTCTTCTCCGTGACCTTGTTCCCCTTAAGACAAGGGCAGTCCGCAGGGTGGCGAAAGACACCTTCGTTCTGATCCATGCGATTGTTGTTGCGTAGTTCTCCTGCTTCTTTGAAGAGATGAGCTCGGCAAGCCTGGAATGGTACCGCTGACACTCCTGAGACAAACCTCCTGTTGTTGTGAACACCAAGGGGGTAAAAGTGCCATTCTCGACTTCTATTATCCTAGAGGCATACTTTCGCTTCTTTTCGTCTTCATGCAATTTGTATGTCTGTTTTAGGCTAAGCTCTCTGCACGAGTCCGCATTCGGGTGACATATCCGTACATCAAAATAGGCGGCGCGTTGTCTCTCCCAGAATCCACGACAGTGCACATCGAGACGGGCATCTGGTGCTGTATTCGCTCCCCTATTGAGCTCCTCCCCAGCAAGGGGTTGTAAAATGGGCTCAATTGCTACGTCATAGCAAACGATATCTAGTAGTTCCGCCTCCAAGTCACGTATCTCGTTGTGACGCTGTATGATTAGGCCACCTCGCTGACATATCATGGCGTGGTCCACGGTAAAGCTACAGCCACACATGCATACGGATGGGCTATCAGGTATGGGCCAGTCATAGCGTAGCCTCAGTGCGTCGCGAAACTCCCGCTTGCTTAGGTCAAAGTTCATGTCTTTCAGTGGAATCGTAGTAAGCCAACTAGAGGCTCCCTTTTCACATGCCAGGTCTACAGCTCTTTGTGTTCTCACTGGGAGAGAGACCTTCAGCTCCTCTAGTTTCCCTTCAGGTAATCATCTTTTTCTTTTCGAACAGCGTGCATCAGCTTTCGCACATCTGCATCATCTGGAGTCTCATGGGATTGCACCATTATCTTATCAACAAGAGGAGCGCTTATCCTGATGGATGCTGAATACTCCGACTCGGCACTTTCAGATGGATTTGTCATCCCCAAGCCTCCCATTCGGGCAGGAAGTGCTAGCAGGCTTCGTTCAGCCACAGAACAGTTATGTTCTGTTAGTGACGGTATGAGGACATCTGAATTTATAATAATAATAATAATAATAATAATATTAATAATAATAATAATAATTACTCAAATGTTCTTTCAGCCTTTTTAATCTTGTAAGTAATTATTGTGAAGTTTTCATAAAGTTTTTGTTGATTATTATTAAAAAATTATTATTATTATTATTATTATTATTATTATATTTTAATCACTATTCCAGTTAATTTTACCAGGAGTGTACATAACATTGACTTCTAGCGTTCATGTCTAAAACTAAGCTGAGTTAAATAAATCATCTTGTCTTGTCATCTAGTTTATTAAGAAATAACTGAGCGAATTAAACACGGAAATAGGTAGCATAAAGTTATATGAATAAGGCTTTAAATAGATTGCAGCAAGTTCAAAGTAGAAAATATCAATTATTTAATGCGTGTCCCAGGTATATAATTGTTAGTACACTCTATTAAGAATAAACGTCGCATACGGTAGATTCTGAAAACAAGGTTATGAAAGAAAAATTCACAATTCTCCAGCAATTGATAATTTTATCACTTTTCTTAACCCATTTGGGTTGTGTAAAGTACTTTTTAGCACTTTGATATTGTTCTCTTTGAATTTATATTACTATTGAATGATAAACTTGATGAAATTTGATCAGTTTCTTGTTTATATTTCGTAAACATGTGCAGAAATTATATTGACCATCAGTCTTTATGCTTTATTGAATGTGCGAAAAAGACAAGATAAATTCAGTGTATTATGGGGGGACTATAAGCCACAGCTTTATTTGTAAAAGGATGTATTAGCATGGCGAATACAGCATCACAGAGAGCACTTGGCTAGACCGTTTTCGCTTGGGTGATTTTTTTCTAATTTTAGAACACGTGACTTGCGAAGTCCGTGCGTGCAAAATGGTAGACGTGCTTAAATGGGAAAACAAACCTACCAAGGTAAAGAGGTCTATCAATAACACGTTATCACCAATCTTGTTACTCCTCACACTGTTTTAAAGTTCTCATTCCTTTGTTTTTACTTTGTTATATATATTTTATTCTCTATAGAATGAAACAACAATGAAGTGTTTTCACTCCATTATTTGAAGCGTTTCTATATGGTTTTAAATACAAACACCAATATAATATTGCTGTATGCGTCATGATCATATGGCAATTAAACAGATCAATTAAATGTATGTAGAGCCAGGTGAAGATATGAGATTTATGCACCCCAAACTGAGCTGCATATCAAATAAATAATGTTCAGGTTACGACAAACGACATTTTCCTTCTCGGCATCTTTTTGCCCCAATATTCGTGTTTGTATTACTTCTTGTTTCTTTTTATCTTGTTTTCTTTCAGTTTTTGCTAGCGCTCTTCTTCTTCTTCTTCTCGCCTTTATTCTTCTCCATTGTCTACCTCGAGCTGTTCCTCCTGACTGCCCCAAGCTGCTTCACCAACCATTATATCTCCGCCTCCGCATTCGTCCTCGTCATTTGCCGAACCTGCCATTACTTCATTGACACATGGTCGGGTTGGAGATGTTGGATTGATAGGTTGTCGTCTTGCTCTTTGGGCGCGCTCCACAGCCTTCTTCTTGTCGCATCTGAACAAAAGATACAACTTCTTGGCTGCTGCGACATAACCTGAGCTGTACGTTTTTTTCCAACCCTTGAAATCATCTGGTGTCCCGGGAACTAGAACAGGAGAGTATTAATTGATAAACAGTAAAACACTAGGCAACAAAACAGGGTTAATTGTGCATGCGCAGATTATACAAATTAAACTTACCTTTGTTTATCTTGTCACCTCGTTTGCTTTGTACAAAAAGATGAGTGAAATTTTCAAGAATGAAAAACGTGAACGTAAACCAACTTTTTTTCACCGCTGACTTCAATGCGATATATATTCTTACAGTAGTTGTATTGCAAACAAACAAGGAATAAATGGAGTGTACATCATTAATGGCCGAAATGTTTGCTCAACATGTAGTATTTGGTGGCTTTTAGCCTTGAAAAGTCATAGCTCATTCGATAGGTCCATAGGAAAAGGCAATTGTATAATTACGTGTAAAAAAATGGCTAGGTACAAGTGAATGCGGGCTATGCCATCAAAATTTGACTCGCATTCTAGCAACAGTCAAAGGGAATACTCTTTTCTTTGTGCACCATATCTTAGGTACTACTTCTCAAAGGCCAATTCTGAAGATGTATGTTGGAACATACGAAAGGTCAAGTAAAAAATGAATAATTTTTGTTTTCCTACAATGCTCAGTTCTCAGTTCTTTATTTTTCTAATAAATATTGGACATGCTCACAGGTAGCTGATGCCAATCTAGCTGGGTCATGTCTTCACTTAAGGGGGTAGGGAGAAACGTTTACAGAAATCAGGAAGTGACGTGAACTACAATGCTTTTTTTAGTCACCGCAGTTAGCGTGTTATTTCTTTTTGAGTCACACGGAAAACGTTTTCAGCTCTAAACCAGTGAAGACAGACGCCTCAAACAGTATTCACGATTTCGAGGTTTGATGACAAGGGCAAAGCAACAGAATGTGATCGTTTCGTTGAGGACCAGGAGCTCCTTTACAACAAATCATCGAATCTTCAGAGCTGTCTCGAATCTCTTCTGAACCAGATTGAAGGTTTTCCCCAAGTTGATCACAATTTATAAGAATGAGTCCAATGTCTAAAATTTACAGATTTACAATGAGATGGAAGGAAGAAAGGAAAGAAATTCTGTCACAAAGCCAAAAAAATTAATCAAAACACCAGGAGTCCTGAAGAATAGACTTGTGATATTATTACCTAAGGGGCAAAGAAATAACTAAGTGTATAATAATCACAAAAGCAAATAATTTAAATTATTCGTAAAGCTCGAATATGAGACCTTTTCTTCCGATATTTGGTGATAAGTATATGGTGTTCGCACTGAATGGAACATTAGAATTGCTACTTTTTGTTCAATAGGTAGTCATAACTGATATGGTACCTTTGGTGGCTATAAGTACTTTAAGTAATCACCTCAAAATATCTGGTTATTGTCGGTCATTCTTTGACAATATTAGAAAGGTCTGTTAACTAACAATATCATAAGAGATTTAGTATTAAGATAGCGCGTTGCTTCTCTCGCCTGTATCGTTACTTGTCTAATGCTTACGTTTTCAGCACTCTATCTGTTGACGTTTCGGGACCACAAAAAGAAAAAAAGCGAACACCAAGTTCGTATTTGAATGAGTTATGAGGTCTGAGAAAAAGGTTTGAGAATGAGAATTATTGGCAAAAGTTAATAATCTTGTTGAGTCGCCTTCCCTCTTAATTTTCCTTCATCTTCGATTGTAATCAGCATAAAGATTGCAATGTTGCATTGAAAAGAATGCACGCTTATTTGATGTTCTCATACTTCATATTTAGTTGCTTTACAGTGGAAAGGTAATGAATCTTCTGTAAACGTACCTTAAAACACGACCCTTATTGAATAAAATGTTGGGAGACGTTGTTACCTCCGCGTAGCCCCGTTATGAGATAATGTAAATTTCAAGGCTCTTAGTATTTATCTATAAAATATAACCCAATATCAACGACACTTATTCACAAAAACCAGTATCGGAAAGGACATTAAAAGCACATGCAGTTTGCGGCCTGATTGGTTGATAAATATACACCCGAAACTGAGCTCGTGCTGATATCTAAACATATGTATCGAGAAGGAAATAATACCGTGAAATTATTATTTTCAAATAGGGCCATCCCACGTTTGTAGAAGTGGATGACAATAGTGATGACATTGACATTTGTAACCATAAAGACATGGCCCGTATCAAAAACACAGATTCAGTTGTTTAAATACGAAGACATATTCCGCGCACCTTAAAGCCGCCACACTCAGCTTTGCATTCATTCCTAATGCGGCAAGAAAAATCAGCCATGATCGTACAGTTGAGTGAGACCATGTACGACTTAGCATTTTTCCAATACTGTCCCTTGCGTGTCCTTCATTCTGAACGCCGAAATCACCAAAAGCGCTGTGATCATTCAATTCAGAGACCTTTGCCCTCTTAGTAAATCTTCGTATTAGTTCTACTTCGATTATTTTAAAGTAAATTATATTGTTTACTCAACTGAGATTAGCTTTCTAGTTTTTAACGGCCAGTATCATTTTGCATCGTCATAATTGGATTGCAAGTTCTTCCCTGCAACTATTTCTAAAATATAATAACTCTAAGATTTTATAGAGAAAGTTTTGATTTGATGCAAAGCTGACTTTTGTGCTACTTCGCCGGGTTACTGTAATTCGGGTTTAACCTTCTCAGATAAGCTTAGCAAAACAAGTAAAACAAAATTGCGGGCTGTAAGCTTACTGTGCTGTTTATCAGATCACAGAGCAAGTGGAATTTTGGAGTAATAGCGGAGTTCCAGTGGCCCGAAGGGCCTCCAATCGGAGCCCGATACTCATATCGGAAATATTGATATCTTCATGGGAAGTGCTGACGTACGATATTTACGCACGAGTTTTGTGAAAACAAACGAGTGCGTAAATATCGTACAAAAGCACTTTCCATGTTGAAGTTTGTTTATTATATACAAACTGAGATTTTCTTGAAATTGAAAATGATTTATTTAAATTGCTTTTACAAGTATCTATGTAGCTTTGAAAGCTTTCTAAATAACTTAAGCTTACAGAAAATTGTCTTATAAGTTAAATCAGGGCTTGAAATAGTCAAGTAGAAAGCTGAATTGAATTACCTAAGCTTACAGCATGACAATTCCATAACAGCTAAGTAGTTTTTCGTAGCTATTCATTCGAGAAATATACGCAGTAAAGAGAAGGAAAAGCTCGACAAAAATAAGTACTTAGCTTTTCAACGAAGCCGACTCTTCCTATGTCAAAGGTGGACTGTCGTCGTCCGAAGAGTCAAAGATGTGTTTTATTCGTTTGTAAGTTTATTGTTTATGTCCTTCTGTTGAAGACGAGGACGAGTTGATATTGATGGTGAAGTTTCCTCCGTAAAACACAACACCCTTGAATAGCCCTCCCGCTGCTGTCGGCGTTGGACTTTGATCTTTTCTTAATTCGACAAGAGGGTGTGTTTCAGTTTGAACCATTGAAGTCGAGCCACTCAATATTCTTTTCAATTGTTCTTGTGAAACATGACTGTAGTTGTTTATATACTCTGCACATTTTTGTGCCCTGATAACTGCATTAAATGACTAGGAGGAATATCCTTATCATTCAATGTTTGAATCATTCGTTTTCGAGCGCTGTAGTTAGTAAGGTGAGAGTTATCAAGACTGGCCCTCTTAGC
>CM042748.1:41025753-41035753 GCA_022496165.2 Catalaphyllia jardinei | reverse complement strand
GTAATATAATAATGGTGTTTAATATTCACGTTTCCGTGAAATCCGGAAAAATCCGTCTTTTCCGCCATCTCAAATAAACTTTTCATGGCGTAATGTATTCCCCTTGCTGTGAAATCATACTGGAAGTTCTTAGGCTTCAAACTTCTCTACTTGAGGGGTGGAAAAGGCGGATTTCCTGGATTTCACGGAAATGTGAATATTTAACAACCATTATTACATTACTTGTCTTTATTCCTGTAAGTATTTTTAGAAGTTATACAGTAGATGTTCTGGTTTAGTTTGTCCCGCTTAGTTTGCAAGTATAAACCCTCTAAGTAGCAGTCCTTTCGCCCTTATCATCAGTGACCACTTTTACCGGCCTCAAAGTTAAAAAGAAAGCACACCAATAGGTCGCAAATCTGATCCACAAAAGGTCTGAAAAGGGGAAAAGGAAGTGAAATTTTGAGAAACGATCTTTTCTACTTGCTCTCTTCTTTTTCTTCTTCTTCTTCTTCTTCTTCTTCTTCTTCTTCTTGCCTTTGTTCTTCTTCATTTCCAAGTCCTTCCATGCCATCTGAAACTGCTTCACCTTCCATTGTAGCTCCGGTTCCGGATTCTTGCTCTCCATTTGCCGAACCTGCCATGGTTCCATTGACACATGGTCGAGGTGGAAATATTGGATTCATAGGTTGTCGTCTTACTCTTTGGGCGCTCTCCACTGCCTTCTTCTTGTCACATCTGAACATGAGGTACAACTTCTCGGCTATTGCGACATAACCTGAGTTGTACTTTCTTTTCCAACCCTTGAAACCATCTAGTGTTCCTGGAACTAGAACGAGATAGTTATCAAGTTACATAAACAATAGCCTCCATTTGTTGCGGAAATCTCGGATCTTTGTCTGCGGACATTATCTGTTGCAAAAAGCGAACAGTTTTCCGATAGTCTTTACAGTGAACAAATTAGGTTGTATTAGTTTTTTAGTTTCTAAGAGTGATGTATACATCATTAAGAGCTAGAATGTTTTGCTAAATGTGTTCTAGTCGTTGGGGTCCTTTAGCTTTTAAAGCTACCAGATATGTGCAAGTCATAGTTCAGTCAAATTTAAGATAGGCCCACGGAAAAAAACAACCAATTTTCAGTAACACTGCACAGAGATATTTCTTTTTTCTTTGAGTATCGTAGCTTCATAATGTTATTACCGAAGTTAGCGTATTATTTCTTTTCAAGTCATAGAGGAAACATATTCTGCTCTCACCCAGTGACGATAGAATTCTCAGACAGTATCCATGAGTACGAGCTTTGATGACAAGGCCATTCAGTGGAATGGGATCGTTTTGTTGAGGAGCTCCTTTATAAAAAGAAAGCATCGGATCTTCAGAGCTTTCTCGTATCTCTACTGAACCAGACTGAAGGTTTGTATTAAGTGGCTCAGCATTTATGAGGATGATTCCAACGGCTAAAATGAACAGATTTACAACAAGATGCATCTGTAAAAAAGGAAGAAAATCTCTGACAAAGAGAAAAATATAATCTATACAAAACCCCAGGAGTCCAGAATAATTAAGAAAAAATAAGAAAAAAATTAATGAATAAATATTAATAAATGAAACGTTTAAGGTTAAATTGTTAATTTTTAACTTGTAAAAAAAAAACATTTTCCAAGTTATAAGTATAGATGGGACTTTTTTAACGCCTTTAATTAGTATTATTATTACATCAGACTCAAAATGAAAAACCTGATTGGTCGACAGCATTCAATCAGTTCACAATAGCTTGTGAGCTTGACATGATAAATTATTACATTTATCATGTCAAGTTCAACGTCTGCCTGGTTACCAAGCCCTTTGGAGTGTTCTCCTCAGAGACAAAATGGCTTAAGGCCTAATGAACGCCTAATGAATGCCTATTGTTTAAAAAAATGTATAATAAACCTCGTGTCTGTGTTATCTGCCTTCGGCTTCGGCAGACAACACAGACCTCGGTTCATGATACCATGCGCAACCTCATCCAATAATTGTTTAATACGTGTTTGTATGTCCTTAACACTGCCTGCCTAGATTAGCTCGCTATTTGCAGGCGGTGTTCATTGTAAGTATTTTTTTGTAAGACTTAATAAACTTGAACTTATTCGCTCTTTTTTACGCTCCTTCGCTTTTTGGCTTCCTATTAGAAACTTTGTGAATTTGCTAGCCACCTTTGTAAGGCTTTTGCAGCCCTAGAGAAGTTCAGGTTATTCGACGTAGAGCTGACACGGTTTTCTCCCCGAGTGATTAGTTTTATTTTTTATTAACAATAGTTGTTTGTCCTTTGCATTTCTGACACGAGTACTAAAATTCATATCTCACCACAGAAATAATCTACATGGAGAAGATTTTCGCACGAATGTCTTTATACTATCATTGATATTGGAAGGCATACCGTGATTCCATGACTTGGTCACGTGTCCAAGCTTAGGTTTTGTGATCGGATAAGAAGAGATACTTTCATTTGTGGTAACTTCCCTGACAAGGATGACAGTTTAAATGTTTTCCACGGTGTCAGATCTTCTTATGTATTCTCTTACCATTACATCTTAGCAGTGCCAATAGACCAACTTTATTTTTGGCCTCTCTAGTTTGATATATAAGTGGTATAAGTGATATGCCATTGATTGCAGACGATCGAATTTTCCAAGTTGAGTGGCTCATAGCCATTTTGTTTATACTGATTGAGGCAGCATTGCTGAAGTGGCAAGGATCAATTCATCAGAAGGAGAAAATAGATAACTTAGGGTTTGCTAAACAGCTATATGACCGCGGTCAGCCCTCGAAATGAAATAGCAACAAAATATGTTTCAACAAAATCCAGGAAGAGACGTTTGTAGCGCTAAGACTATCTAGAAACTTTATTTTTATATTGGAACTTTAACCAGAAAAATGTTTCACCTGAACGTTGACGTCTTGTAGCAATGTAACAACCGCCGGTAGAATTGCTCTAACAGACATGAAAATGAAAATTGTGCTATCAATAGAAAAAAACTCATAGGCGCGCATTCTCAGTTGCAAAAAATTAATCAAAACTAAACCAATATAGGCCTGCTCAGCTCTTTATTTTAAAAAAAATTATTTAAGCAACAATTCATGCATTTGTAAGAATTTAAGACTATGAAGAATCTTATTTATTTGAAAAAACTTTATTTTGCATCAACATTTCGTCCAACACAGAATGACATGTTTTTTTACTCAAGAAAAAAAAAAGAATATTTACTTCGTGTTCAATAGAAAGTAATAAATTATCTGGTAACTTCGGCGGCTATAAATACTTTATGTAATCACCTCAAAATATCTGGTTATTGTTGTTCTTTCACAATGTTAACTAACAATATCATAAGAGATTTAGTATTTAGATGGCGCGTTGCTTCTTTCGCCTCTGTCTTTACTTGTTTCCTGCTTACCAACGGTTTTCAGCACTCAACAAGATTGGACGAAGTTGCAAAACAATACAAAAACAACACGATAATAACACCTATAATAATATAAGCCCAACAACCGCAAAACCGAGATACAAATTCAACTAGAAACAGACTAGAAAATGGGATTGTTCGATGTGTTTTTGGCAATTTCTGCCCTGATTGCTAAAATGCATTTCTATCATTGTCCGAGGCAAAATCTGTTTTAATGGAGGAACACTTCCTGTCGTCATCAATTCTTTAGCTATTGATAAGGATAAGGTTCGAGATTGTGAATCCTTGGTAAGTCAATAAATCTTGTTCAGTTGTCTTGCTTCTTAATTTTCCCCCTCTTCTTTTATGACAGGCAGAAAGATTAAAATAATGAACGTTCATTTGACGCTTTCTTCCTTCATATTTAGTTGGAAGGGTGATGAATCTTCCGTTTAACGTACCTTGAAACACGATCCTTAGCGAATGAAACTTCCACAAGTCGCTGTTTCCTATGCGTAGTCCCGTTATGAGATAAAGTGAATTATAAGGCTCTTAGTTAGTATTTATCTATAACATATAACCCAATATCAACGACACTTATTCACACAAACCAGTATCGAAAAGTATGTTAAACGCACATGCCATGCAGTTTACGGCTTGATTGGGTGATAATTATACACCCCAAACTGAGTTCGGACTGATATCTAAACATATGTATTGAGAAGGAAGTAATACCATAAAATCATTCTTTTCAAAGAGAGCCATCTCACTTTTGTGAGGATGACTACAACAGAGACTACATTGACATTGGTAACCCTAAAGAGATGGCCCGTGTCAAATACACAGATTGTTTTTAAGGGCGCCACAGTCTGCTTTACGTTAAAATGCGGAAAAAATCAGTCATGATCACAGAGGTGATTGGACCTCAATCATGTACGACTTTAGTGGTAATATTAACAATCGTTTGTAATATTGCCACTTGTGTGTTTTTATCCTGAGCGCCGAAATCACAAAGAGCGCTGCCTGTTTAAGCTCATTCAGATAACATTGCGCGCTTTAGTTTTCTTATTAGTTCCACTTCGGTTATTTTAAATTGAATTTAAGTGAGTTATATTGTTTATTCAACTTAGATTAGCTTTGTAGTTTGTAAGGACCAGTATCATCTTACATCGTCATAATTTGATTGCACGTTCTTCCCTACAACTATTTCTAAAATATAACAACTCTGAAATTTTAGACTTCGATTTTGATGTTAAGCTGACCTTCGCTGGCTTGCTGCAGAATTCAAGTTTAATTCTCACAGGCAATCTAAGGAAACCGTATTCAAAATGGACTTGGAGGCTGTAATCTCACACTGCTGTTTGTCAGGTCACAAAGCAAGTGAAATACCGGAGTAATACCTGCTACAAAAATGATTTTGCTGTGCCATGTGATATCTTTTGCATTTCGTATATTTTCTCTACATTTTTCAGTTAGTAGTCTCACTCTAAATGGTCACAATGTTATCATTGCTAAAAGGCCCTCAGGAGAGAAGAGGAATTTAAGATGTTTAAGGTTTTTAGTTTTAGTTTGATTATTATTTTAAAGTATGTATACTTAGTGGGAAACGGCTAGTCATCTTGACACTTCAATAACGTTAATGTCATCATGACGGCATTAAGGCATTTTGACATCGTCGCACCAACAGGAACTTTACACACGTCTAAGATGATATTTGACAAATAACATACAGCCTGACGTAGGGAAGGTATCCTGTGTTTCTTGATAGAAATGACTCCAAATATAGATAAGAAGGGTTGCGAAACCTATAAACTAGGAAATATTCTAGTCTATTGACTTAACATAAAAGAAGAAACCCTAATGAGCCTATACATTCTTTGTAAAACTCTAAGTTTCAAAACCTACATCAGACAAAAGTTCTTAATACTTTGGGCTCAAATTCCGTAGGCAGTTAATCGTACAATACCAGTTCAATGTTGATATTTTGTAGCCCGATTAGAAACTGAGGAACTTATGGTAATGATACAAATATTGTAAACAACGCCTGTCGGCTTTAAACGTTTAACTATCGTATAGTATAATAGAGTTGATTTCACTGTGGAAATTGTTTTAGCGGACTGCATTATTTAGTCAAGATTGCTCCCAGTGAAAGTCTTTGCTGGCAACAGTGGTGTAACACTAGAGATGGAACTGAGTATTGCTTTGGATGGTTTGTGTCCTCCAAATTTCCGCGTCGAGTTAAAAATATTAAATATATTGAAATGAATTTAGTGGTAGTATTTTTTTATTTGAAACCCATACAGCAACCAAAATCTTTGAAGAAATGTTTCACTTATCAGAACTGACGACGTGTTCTGTTACGAACGAATCCTTGCGATCGGAATAAAATGATAAGCGCAGAAAAAAGTAATAATAATAAAAAAGTAATAATAATAAAAAAGTAATAATAATAAAAAAGTAATAATAATAAAAAAGTAATAATAAAAAAATTAATAATAATAATTCTTAGCCTACTCGAAAATTTCTCTGACTATAGGTAGTCAAATCAAAAGGTTTTGAACAAAATATTACAATACGGGCTTTGATTCACAGGCGGAGTGCTTTTATTTTTGTTACGGTGTTGTATATTTGGAAACCAATGTCAATATTTGTTGGAATAATATGGCCAAATCGAATATCTGCACAACAACGCAGTTTAACAGCGAATCGAGACATATTTCAGGCCCAATCTGTAAGTGAAAAGGAAAAACAGTAGTGTACTGGTAAAAATTATATCGAGGCTTCTAGAGATTCTGTAACTGTTGAGTTTGCTCACAAGGTAAGTAGGGCCGACACACTCTGGGTCCTATATTCAGAAAGTCTTGTATGAAATTACCTGTCACTATGACTCCCTTTCCTCATAAAATAAACTTGTGTTAAAATTGCTCTTTGTTTACAACGTTTTGTTAGTAACACTTTTTTATTTTAAAAGCAAGAACTTGGAAGCTGATTTAATCGCTCGTGAACTTAAGTTTCCATTCTTCTTTATCATTGGACATCAACATCTACTCGCCGTACGTGTGCAGACAGTCTCCAATCACGACATATAGTCATACTTGTAGAGTGCGACCCACCCTTTGAATTCTCGGGGCATTACTTTAGCGAAAACAAGTTTAGTAGCTATTATTACATAAAACTTGGACGAGTTAGCTTGAATACATATTGTACCTTTTGAAAAGTTATTTGATGGTTACCATAGATACTAATTCAAGTGAGGCAAAACATCTCAAAAGTGTTAAAAGAACTGTATAGGAATTAACAGGAACTGTATAGATCCAGTTGATTATAACAGGAATTGTATAGATCCAGTAAATTTTGAAAGTCAGTACTAGTGCAAACATATTAAAAAATTCATACTACCGTTGATATTTTATTTTTTTCAGCATTACTGCGCCTTTCAATAACATGCGAACTCTAACATTCAAAGCTCAACCGACGAATGCGTTGTTCGCTACCGTCAATCAAGCGTTCGGCGACTCCTCTCAGCTTCCGACTACTGTCGAGCGTGCGGTAATCAAATCGTTGAGCACAGTTCAGATAACGATACAGTGTTCGGCAGTAGTGGGAAGCTAGGAGGAGCCACCGAACACTTGATTGACGGCAGCGAAAAACCCATTTGTCGGTTAAGCTTCGAATTTTAGAGTTCGCATGTTATTGAAAGGCGCAGTAAATCTGCTTACGGATCTGCTTACGGAACTTTTAGAGCCTCTGCTCAAGAGACTGGTCGATTTTCCTAAACATCCAAAAATATAGTCTTTACGTAGATTTATGTAATATGCAAACTTTCAGCTTCATTGATCGTTTTCACCCGAGTTCTGGATATCAACCCCATTTGGGCCCAGTGAGGTTAATTTTCGATCAAATTTTGGGCATTTTCAGTACATGTAACCCATTGACGGAGTAAGAAATAGTTAAAGAAAAAAAACCCACAAACCTCATTCAATATGAAGCCGGACCAATGGTTACACTTAATTAGATATACTGGTTTTAAAGACTTTTTATGCTGCCAGTACCATTAAACAAATTATTCGCATTTTCTAAGGAAATTAAGAACGGCTGACTCTTAGGATCGAGAAACACCGGTCAACGACCCATTTGGCAAATGGCTCATATTTTGCCCAAAGATACCCTTAGATGACCTTATTCTAAAAATAATATTTAATATACAAATGTACGTGCGCCAAGATGGCTGCCACGATTTATGTTGCTCCGAGATTTTTAATCTTTGTATCGCTGTTTATTGTTGTTTGCAGTCATCTGTACGCCCAACCACTCTCTAATGGCAGCATTTTACCAGTTTGGTCTCTGGTGAGAACTGGCCTCAATTTTCCATCGCTATCTGGATGTTTTTATCGATCTTCTAAAGGAATGCCACGTCGACCTGCTTCTTCTTTGCACAAACGTGGCTATGTATGCATTCATCTACCAAAGAAGGATTTAACAATATTCAATGACATTGAGAAAAATCCCGGTCCTCCTCTGATTATTAATAATAACCAAGCATCGCATCTCAACGCATTTACGGCTGCCCATCGCTCATCTCGGAGTTTGTTTGTATCTTCTTCGACTTCACACCTTGGTCTCCACTTTGTTAATTTGCCTCGATGTCTTACTTACTCCAGGAGTGATTTGCTCAAAATTCGCTTCAGAGGTGGTGATTTGAAACCAAGCTCTGAATTACTGGCTCGACTAAAGAACGCTTCCTTACTCAGATATCGCGGAAAACGGTCTGGTAAGAAGAGGAATAAATGTCTTCATTCTTCGATTACCGTATTAACCGGTCGTCGTTGTGTAACACCTCTACGACCTCCTGGTCCGCGAATTCAAGCTTTGATCCCTGTTTCATTATCTGTGGAGCTTGAAACTCCAACTGGATTGCGAGCGCAACATTCTGTGGCTTTTTCCCTTCTCAATGCGCGATCTGTCAAGATCAAGCGCCTTTTAATCAAAGATTGGGTTGTTGAAAATGACATTGATATCCTGGCCTTGACTGAAACCTGGCTTCAACCCGACAATAAAGATGACCACATAATTGGTGAGCTTACACCGACTGGTTATTCATTTTATCATTCTCCCAGACAAACCAGAGGTGGCGGTGTTGGTATTTTAATAAAGGATGGTTTCGACATTTCCAGACCTACTATCTCTACACACCAATTCCAAACGTTTGAGTTTATGGATATGCAAATTAAGACCTCCTTGTCCAGAAGTGTTTGCATTGTCGTTAGTTATCGACCTTCTTTGTCGTCAAATCGTGCTTGCACCACCGATCATTCTATGGTTGAATTCGGAAGTCTTCTAGAACAATATGTTACGGATTCATCTAGCCTCTTGATTACCGGTGACTTTAATCTTCGCGTTAACAATAATCTTGATAAATCTTCACGGGATTTTCTAGCTCTCATTGACTCGTGAAGCAACATGTATGTTCTCCTACTCACCGTGCTGGTCACACATTGGACCTTCTCTTAACAAGAGATGATGATCAATTAGTTACATCTGTTTCTATTCACGACGCCGCTTTCTCTGATCATTTTGTTGTTAATGGTGTTTTGTCTTTGGAGAAACCTTTGTTTACAAAGAAACAAATTATTTATCGTAGTTTTGAGAATTTTGATATCGATCTTTTGATCAGTGACATTCGAGGCTCTTCCCTCATCAGTAATCCGCCAAATGAACTTGATGATCTAGTTGCACTTTACGATTCTGAGCTATCTGGAGTCTTTAACAGACATGTTCCCATTAAGAAGCGTACCGTTACCATTCGCCCAGCGGCACCTTGGTACTCAGAAGAATTATAGTCTGAAAAGAGGGAAAAAAGACGGCTTGAGCGACGGTGGCGTGCTTCCCGTTCTGCGCGCGATCGCGAAGCTTACATGCGTCAATGTAAACTTCTTAAGGACCTGCTATCTTCATCAAGAAGTAACTATTATTCAAATCTAGTTGCTGAGAATCGGGCTAACATGAGATCGCTTTTTGCAGTTTTTAGTAAATTACTTCATCGACGTCATGAGGTGGAGTACCCAAGGCATGATTCCTCGTCTTCTTTGGCTAATGATTTTGTTCTATTTTTTGGTGACAAGATCAGAAGAATCCGTCGTGACCTTGATCAAGTCCCACCTTTGGATACTATTGTAGATAACGGTACTACTGGCTGTCAACTGAACATTTTTTCCACTGTTCCACCTGATGAACTCTTGAGTATCATCGGCTCAACTACTCCCAAGTCCTGTGATTTAAATCCTGTTCCTGGTCATGTACTTAAATGTCTGTTTCCGTCTATTCTCCCAGTAATACATAAGATTGTTAATCTTTCCTTGGAAACTGGTCGGATGCCTGGAATACTTAAACAAGCTATACTTAAGCCATTGCTCAAAAAGCCCTCTCTGGATTCGAACGACTTCAAGAACTATAGGCCTATTTCTAATCTTCGTTTCATATCCAAAACTATTGAAAAATGTGTTGCTAAACAGCTGATTCAACACTTAGATATTAATGACCTTGGTGAAACACATCAATCAGCCTATAAGAGGAACCATAGTACAGAGACGGCTCTTATT
>CM042748.1:40989991-41010753 GCA_022496165.2 Catalaphyllia jardinei | reverse complement strand
TTTCTTTAAGTTGAACGGGGTTAGCATAAGCATTAGCTTTGTTTTCGAGGGATTCAATACTAGATTGGCATCTTTTGCCCAGTGTTCGAGCTCAGTAGCATTTGCCTGCAGGGTGGTCACTATACTTCCAAGGTTCTCTGGTCTGCAATACATGTAGATTGTAGTGTCATCCGCATACTGATGACATTCAGCATTGATTCGCGCCTCCATGCCCTCGAGACACAAATTGAAAATTCGCGGTCCCATGATCGAACCTTGAGATACTCCAGAATTCTTAAGTAGTTACTAATGGTACAGATATGATATTCGTATGACAATCCGAGATGACTGAGCTTTCTTAAGACAGTTTTGTACCTGATTGTGTCGAAAGCTTTCGAAAAGTCAGCAAGAATCATTAGGGTGAATTCCCGGCGCTTAATTGCATGCAGAATGTCATCTCCGAAAGCTAGAAGTATTGTGTAGTGGTGGTGCAATTCCCTTTCCGATAACCTAAGATATTTTCCTTAAAGATCGTCCTGGATGCCGGAGGAATTTGAAAACACAGCTCCATTTTTACGGTTGGGCCTTACCGTCAACACTAATCCGTCACAAAAATTGAGGTTTTCAAAAACGATGTAATTATGTGATTTCTCTGACTTAGTCTTCCTCAAACTTAAATTCAAAATGGCCATAATGAGAGTGATTGTTCCGTTTTCAAATTCGTTCAGCGCAGCGCTGACGATGTCTAGGTGATTGAGAGCGTTTCGACAGAATCTTTTGAGTGTTGAATCTATTTGCTATATTTAATAACACGTGCTATTTAGTATTAAGACTATGACACAGACATTTGTAAGTTTGCAGATTTGTTATTAAATTTCATCACCGTTGACGGACAAGTGTTACACTGTGGCAGTGGAGCTCTGACGACAACCCAGCTTCCATTACCAAGAAGGCAAACAAGAAGCCAAGAAATGTGACATCAAATCGCGAGGTCCGTTTATTTCATATTTATTCATGTGATTCTTTTCCTGATTTTCCTGACCCTGAATTTTCCTCTGGCTCGGGTTCTTCCTCATTGCTTTCTTTATTTTCGTTTTCATTGTTTTTCTTGTTCTTCTTTTTTTTGTTCTTCCCCTTCTTCTTTGAAGGCTTCTCAGGGCCCTCCAGAATGGACATCAAAATCTCCATTGGATCTTTACTATTTGCAATACCCCTCAAGATCTTCCGTAAAATGGGAAACCTAAGAGAAATTTGAAAGGATATAAAAAACAGAAGTTTTTAATGATATGAAAATAATCTCATAGCATGAGATGCATCTTCGTAAAAGCTGAATCAAATGAGACCATCATCATACATTGCAACGAGACTTAATCCAAATGCAGGTCTACGAAAGGGTACTTTATACTTTTTATCTTTATTATTTTGGGGCGTACCTAGAAACTACAATGGGCCACAAAAGTAGTTACAAACACTTACACATTTACAAAATGACGCTTTACGGTACTGAAGCACTTGCCCTATTTTATTTGTATCTAACGTTAATTTTCTGATCCCCCCGGGCCCCGGGGACATTGTTTGGGGGGAAAGGAAGGGGGGGGGGAATGTTTCCAAGACGCTGAATAAATCGAATTTTACTTCTAAGTATTGCAACACTTTTGTCGACCATTGTAGCTTGTAGCCCAGCATACTGACCACGTTAATAAAGGGATTGATTGCTTTATTGATTGATTGATTGATTGATTGCACCTCACGCGGGGCGGAGTCTCGCCCGTATAAAACATTGTGAAGGACTTCCCGGACTCTAAAGGGTCCTGTAAGGTTTTATTTAATCTTAATATACCGCGTTTTGACTTAGCATTGACTGGCTTTGAATTTTATTTCCACTCAGACTAACAATGTTATTCACTCAATACAGCACTTACAAAAAGCCAGGAATTTTCTTTAAAATCTCTCTCCAGTCTTCGTGTTTAGCTAGAGCCGCGGCATCATCTTGGCTAAAAGAAGACTTTGCACGTATATCAGATGGAAAACAAACTGAAAGAAAGTTAAAGAAACAACAGCTCGGAAAATTCCCATATAGCAAAGAAGCAACCCTAACTGCCACATTGAAGAGATGGCAAGTAATGAACTATTTTGACAGGAATCTCGTCGGGTTCACATTTCGAAAAGCTGATATGATTACAAAAAGTAATGCACTAAAAGCACAGTTTTGTGTAGTGACAGGCAAAAGCGCGTGTTACAGTTATACTCTTTAATTCAGTAGGAACTCTTTGTCAGTTAAATTCAACGGAAGCACTGCAAGTGATCCGAAAACATATGACGGCATATAATCCCAAACTAGATGGACCGCAAATGATCCCAAACTGCGATTTTACCCAAATGTACTTTCACAATTGCTTGGACAAATTGCTTCAATGCAATGCTTGATAAATCGTCCAGTCCGCCCGTCAAATCACTTTTTTCTTAACCACTTGTGCCTCAGGCACAACTCGCAGAAACGTTGTTAGTATAAACTAGAAAATACTCCGCCTTTCGTGCTGTTAAACCTGGATAAAAACACCAAGACCAATGCTTTCAAAATGAACCTTTGCTTCTCTGCCTGAAACAAAGGTGTAGCATTGCCTTAAAATAAGTGAAAGAGAACACCTTAGAAAGAAAAGTAAGCGGGTTCATTTGCGGTCTATTTTCGGAAATAATTTCCTGTGGTGCTGCTTTTATTGCAGAAAAAGTTGGGACAAGAATGCAGATGTATTTAGATCGTATATCACAGTTTTTAGAAGTAATATTTTGTGCCAATCAATCTTCCATAACTATTTTAAGCAGAACTAAGCGACGCTAATGTGATCTTCAAATATGAAGTTAATATAATTTTATACATTCATCATTTACCTACTTCTCCAGCCAATATCATTGAACAAATAACGAGAATAAACCCTTGCTTAGCTTCCATCTGTAAAGTTATCATAAAATGTTAGAAAACAACGCCTTTAGCAAATCAGAGTCCCCGGTGACAAATCTGAGTTATTTTGAAAAATCGTTTTAACGTAGTTACGTGGGGAGCTCTGGTAAAAGGTAATAGTTACTTTTTGTTTAAGGGTTTCTAAATTTTCAAAATAGTCTTGTGTAAAATCCTTTTCTGACTCAGAATTTGACAAAAAGAAGAGTTTTCGGCTTCCAGTCTAATTGTCATCGTAAAGCTGCAAAATAAATAACCACTAAACAATTTTATTTATTATTATACATTGAACTCTCTCACTCTTTTCTGATTGGCCGAAAGCGTACAGTGAACTTTCGAAATCAGTGCCCGTGAAGTCATAACTGCAGATTATACAATAATCATGTCAAGGACATTCAAGGTCACGTATAACCATGTCATGTATGACCGCGGTGCATGATTTCTTAGGGTAATCATATCAAGTTCCCCCTCTGTTTTGTTGCTTCCTGTCAGTGAAGAAGCAAAAACATGACTTCCATTTTTTTTCGTTCAATGTATAATAAAACAATTATTAGATTCGGTTTTTGTGACATCCAGAATAATCAAGGTCCAATAATTGTTTAGAATATTGCCTAGGAAATGGCTTTTCCAAATAAGTTATACAACATGGATTTCCCGGTCATGCTGCGAGCATAACTCGCATGTGGCGATACTAAGATAAATGCGTGCCAAACGGACTGGTAAAATATACCATTGTTAGACTTGTTACTGTCGGATTTGTTCCTACTTTAACATTTAATATATGTTTCTTGAATAACATAACTTTGTCAGGAGTTTTAAAATACCTCAATGCTTTCAGCAGCAAACTGTGTTTATGTAGTTCTTCAATACATAACCATATCAACCTCATCATTATCCCTACAGTAATGTATCTAGTATTTTGGTGCGAGATAAATATCGATCTTAGAAAGTCTTGGAAATGTCTTGCCTTATAACAAGAGAGTTTAAACCAAATGAAGATGGATAATTTGACAGTTATAAACAACAGAAATGTTTACTTTCCAAACAACCACATTAACTGTAGTCATCACTTATTAACAGAAAATGTACTTTAGACGGGGAACAATATTTCCGTTTCAATAGGCTTTAAGCAGTTATGGAAATCGTTAAATCACATACGTTAAACTTACCTTCAAAAATGCAAGACTCAGCGAGCGCCAATAGTAGTGATTTCGTATCGTATGTACGAAAATATTTAAAGTCGTAGCTGTATAATTAATTGATAACGCCTGTGCCTGAATTGGAACGAAACGTATTTAGAAGCCAAGACAAAATAACAAGTGTTTGTTTTGTTTTGTCACCTAAATACACGCCCGGCTGAACGCGCCTGCAAAATGATCCCATAGTTGTAGCGGTTGAGCGCGTTGTTATCTGGCTCACAAGTATAATGATGCACCTGGGCTTACGAATTAGCAAACTTTTCGTCTTTGTATTTTAATAGGTCGCTTTGAAATCCTCTTCTTGAAGGTCTGAAGGACAATAAATAAACTTAAAAAATCGCCTGAAGTCGATGTTTACTTTCCACTTACCGAGAGCTAAACAGCTCTTCTCAAAATGATTTCTTGGGCCTTTTGAACGCGTTAGTTACATATCAAGCGGGTCATCCTCATGAGACTTGAATTTCACCCAAATTAATCTTCTGTTTTTGCTGTTGGATTGCGGTTGCCCAATTACGATCATTATTGCGGCAGACCTACCTCAGTCAATACCTTGGTATTATCGAATAAATAAACATTTGCATTTGATGGACACATTGAAAGTCCGCAAGACCACTTACTTTCATCAATTTCTGCGATACTTAATGAAATGTCCCGTAATATAAAAGATCAAAGTCGGTTTTTTCAGTTTTTAAAAACTAATAAAACTACTCAATTTTAAAACGTCAAAGCTATACATTTGACAAATCAAATAGCTTAATTGCGATGTATGGTAACCAATTAATGATGTTAAGTAGATTAATCCAAACATTTTAGCGTGTATCGGAACAAGACGAGAAGCAGGACGGCGAGTTTAATTTCTTTCCAGACAATTCTAAGAATGAAAAAGAAAACACGAAAGATTTGCCCCCCTCAATTAATGAGCTTTTAGAAAATGTCGACTTAATGGACAACTTGTTTTCAAAAGACGCCGTTAAAAATAAAATGGATGTAAACGTTGTGTTGAGTTGTACTGATATTGATTTCCTTTGTAAATTGATAAAATAAGGAAGATGAAAATAGTAAAGGTGAAATAATTTTTTCCCATCAATGCCAAATATTTTAAATTATTAAAAAGGTGTCACTGCTTTCTATTTTTGCTTTTCTAACAAGAATCATATTTGCCCCTTCTGGGCCTCGTATATTTAATTGTTCTCTTACATTGATTTTGGTTAAGTACGGCTTAAGGTATTGGTTAAAAAGCTGACGAAAAAGGTGTCCTTGACAGTGCAAAAAACGGTCCTATGTGCTTAGCAGTCTCTACCATTTTATTCTGTGATTTTTTTGGTTTGATTCAATCACCTGTATAGTTTCAATACTGGTCCCCGCAAGAATAAAACATTTTGACTGTGGAATATCCGTAACACTCGACCGTTTGAAGTCGTTCGTTTCTTCACTTTGAGTTAGTGAATTTTAACTTTTTTCCGTGATTTAGAAAGATTTTTTAACTGATCATTGTGCAAGAAAGATCATATTCCTTATTGGCTCAAGCAGTACTTTTTTTGTCAGGTTTTGTTCTCTGATGACAGGCAGGTAAGCTGTATTGTTATAACTAAACACTAAGGATGGAAATGGATTGCATTTTATCAATTTTTTTTGTGACAGGATGTTAAGATATCAAAATTGTCTTTCTGATAAAATCTTGAATCTCTACCCCATTAATTAGCTGATGTTTGTGCGCTTTCAGCACTTTTCGCGCTTTCTTCATCTATTCCAAGATAATAATAACTGAAGATTATGTCAAACTTTAAGTTAAATTTTGCTTTAAACTGTGCAACCAATTCAGAAAATACTAAGTTTTGTAAGTAAAAGTATATTGTCCTGGAACCTAAGGGATTTCCGTGGTTTCGAAATCAGCAGTCTGAAATATTTACACTAACGCTTAAATCTTCGCTTCAGGATATAAACAGACACTCAACTCATTGTCATTCAGTTTGCTTTTCCACATTCGCTCCAGCGGTTAATTTAATTTTTCTTTTGTCAACCTCTCACTGATACCAGCTAAGCGATCACTTTCCGCCGACGCAGCGCAACAGTTTCTTTAAAAGCTAATAATTAATTTCAAATATCAATAGCTACTAACTTTCTGTAAATCAGGTTCTTGTGAGTTAAATGTCTGTCCCCGTCATTTTACTTCAAGCAGTTTCTTAAACGATCAGTTAAAAAGTAAAATTAATGACACCAGAGACACAACAGGTTTTAGGTTTGTGAGGAAGTAAGTGCTGTTGAGACGTCGCTCTGGGGGACCTAGGAGATCGACATCTATTCTTCAGCTAAACTATCATTGCTCAAGCTTAAACTTGTGCATACTTTCTGTTAAAACTGTGTGGTTGCCTCCTTAAATTATTTTGTACTAAGCACTTTCTTTTCATACTATATGTTGGTCAGGTGGATGCCACACGTACGGGCGAGTAGACCCAACAGGTTCCTAAAGTTTTTAAAACTGGTCTCCCTCAAAATTTAGTGTAATTTCAATTTAGTTCAAACTCAGTTGCAACATACAAATATTGAGAAATTGACTTTTAGACGACCAATAAAGCAAAGACTAAAAAGCAAAGAAGTCAGTCATTTTATTTGACACATTTGGATCGATCTCCATAATGATTTCGCCTCACAGTCAGGTAAGTTAGAAATGGTGGGTCATACCAAACTTGTTACTTATATCCAGTTACAACAGAATCCCGCCTTTCGAGCCCCAGGTTAATTCCAACGCCTTTTTTTCTTTCGGTTTAAAGAAAATCTCGACGAGGGATTATCCTAAGCTGGATTCAGCCAGCTTTTGAAGATAACGAAATTGTGATTGCTTGGAGTCTAATTTAAGCCAAATAGAACGATCCTATATGCAGATAGATCCGCTTACTACGACTATCAAAACGTCACCTCAGCGTAAAGAAATTTGCTGGATTTTTAAGTCAATAATCATTGTCCCGTTTTCAACTAGCAAACGTCTTTCCTGCCTGGAAAAATCGGTTGACTTCCCTGGTAATTCCACCTAAGAGAGTTAAAGTTTATATCGGCGAAAGGACATGAAGTATTTATGACACGGTAGAGACAGAAGTCTTACAACAGATGCTGATTGCTTACTTCGACCTTGTTTCTGAAGTGCCCATAAATATAATATTATCTTCAAATTAAGGGACCATTTTCTCTTTATACTAACTTTTTGTCTTAAAAGAAATATAGCTGAACCAACTTATTCGTACTCTGACCAAGAGACTATGTCTTGCTATGACCCATTGCCCTTATATTTTCAGCAATTTATTTCAGCTATTTTCAATTCTTTTACATCGAACTCTGCACTAGCACTATTAGAACAATTCAACATTTTGTGGCACGTTATTACATTGTAGTCAACCTCGTCCACAAGTATTCTCTGTTGGTTCTAAGTCAACAGAAAAGCATCCCCTAACTGTGCTTCAAATAAATTCTACAGATAAGGAAGAAATCATTCTATTATATTCCTTGCATTTTTATTATATCATTTTATTAGTTTCATAGTTAATGTGGGTCCGGGTTTTTTAATTATATCGCTTTTCCCTTGAATAGAAGGGTTGAAATGTTCTTTGTAGTTACCAGCATTTTTCATTAGTTCCTCTTTGGCTAATCAGTACCACTCTACGGCCACCAGTTAATATATCCACCTCTTTATCACGGCCACTTGTTTCTGGTCCCAACAAATGGCAAGTAATACCGACAGATTTTTATGGCTTGTTGATGACGGGATTAATGAGGTTCCAAGGTAGCTTAACTCTTTTTCAGTCGATGCCTTTACTAAACCATCAACTGTGAAAGAATGGTATTACTGATCTATCAAATAACAAGTGCCAAAAACTGCTGGAGAGCATTGTCTGCCACTGCTAATGTAGATGAAAATATCATTTTTCGCATTTTGGATATAAATTGTTATCTTTACAGTTATAAGGAAAATAGTGATTTTGTTATTATGATGTAGTGCAGAAAACTGATTATAATAATCGATAGATGTGGGATGCTGTAGATCGGATTTTTAATATCAATTTTACAGTAGGTTTGCAGTAGTGTAAGGCCTGAATTGAAGTTTTATCAATTTTAACGAATTATAGTTTCACGACATAATTAAGTTTGTTTTTGTGGTAAGAATGCTGCTCCTTTTTGCATCCCAATGGAATTGTCTTTACCTGTGAAAGAAATGTAAATGTTTAAGACATTATTAAGACGTTATTTTACCATATACATATTTTGCAGTTGTTGCAAGATGACATACCATAGACATTTTCAAATGTATTTTCATAATTTGCTTCTGCCTTTTCTACATTAAGTGCCTCTCCCAGCGTCTGAGGGACTCTACCTGCAAAATGAAATAAAGCGACGGCTATCACTAAAAATGTTCTCTTAGTTCAGTTCATTTTATTTGCCTTTATAAATTATAATTATACTAGTTACAAAAAAATAATCATGCATAAGGTAGGCAGTCCATGCAGGAAGCTATTTTGCTTATTTAAAGGACTGCCTTTAAGAATGGAATAAAAAGAATTGTCAATGGCAGAGCAAAAATATTGAGACTGAAACGAAATATATATTACAAAATTTATAATGAAACCATGCGTTTAAGATAAAAAATAGCGCAGCAACAAAAACAAAAGCAAAAGCAAGCGTTAGAACTCTGATCCAAGAACGTGGATTTCAATTTGGAAGTAAATTCTCTACGACTTCATGAAATTTTCATTTCGTCATTTATTGAATTAAAAATTTGGGGTCCTTGAAATCGTAGGGAGAATACCTGTGTTCTCTAACACATGCAGATATTCGAGAAATACCGGGGGGCGACATGATATTGATGTCGTCGTAGCAACGGTTAGCCGTGAGAGGTACCATCAGAACTCGAAGATAAAATTCGCATCCTTCCTGTCCCACGCAATATTCTCTATACAGTTAGCAACGCGTTAACATTAAAGTAGTCCTGGCTTATCGCAACGTAAGGGATACTGACTCAAAACAATTTCATTAATAACTGTAAGGTGTAAGATAAGGCTCTCTAACTTTCCAAAAATTTTAAATTTGCTGTGATAGATTTGATAGAGGGGAAACTCTAATTTATGTTTTTCTGACCTTGTTTTATTTTACAATTCCATATGTTAAAGGTGTACTAGTTTACCCTCATTAGTATAACTGGCGAGTTCCTGCTCTTCTGCGTTATGTAGTTTGTTAAAGGCCTCTGAGAATGAGTGGACTGTGAAAGAAAAATGAAAATGAACATCTATCCAGCTTTAGTAAGCATTAAAACATTGTAAGGAAAGCAGATATTAAATATTTTCTTGGCAAATTTCTTTTGATATTGTTCCAGGTTAAGTTTGTCTCATTTTCTATTACGAATGAGTAAAAAAGATACCGTTTCCGCTTTATCAATATTTACTAGTGGAATCGAACTTTTGGCCAAACCCGAAATTAAATGATCGAACGCTCGATTTTGGAATCGTTAATTAGCAAAAGTTTCAATTATATTCGACATATAACATTCTTTGTTATATTCTTTTTCACCTTGATTTCCTCCTGTGTTTGGCGTGATTCTGGCATGAGTTATGTCTAAAAATACAAACACAGTCAAATTGTGAAGCTATAGTGTTTACCAGAAGTTTGCGGTAATTTTTTTTCGAAAGAGAACTTTCCTGTGTATAACATGATGTAAGATTCATTTTTTACATACTTGACATCAGCATTTTACCTGCTGTTTTAGTTGTTTTGTAATTAATGTTCTGTGAGGCAAAACCACAACAGAAATATTTCAGACACGACAGTCACATGCTGTGATGTAAAGTGTTACACGTTGCTGCAGTCGAAATCTTTTGCCACATTGTCTGTTTTACGGATGTTAGGCGAACTCTGAGTTATTAAATACTACCAGTTAAATATTTTAGTATGAACTTTTTATCTTTTTTTGTGTTAAAATCATAAAATAAAGTTGGTATGACTTACAAAGTTATTTTAACGCTGATTCAGTGATTGTAACCTACCTGGATCTCGAAGCGGGCTTGCATAGCTTCCTGACGAAACAAAACGAACAATGTGTAGATAGTAGTAGATATGTTTAATCACTCTTCTTGTAGCATTATGCTAAATTACAAGAGGGGCCAGTAAAGCTAAGACAATGATGCCAATAATTATATTACGGACAATATATTACAACACAGTGCTACGTGTACTTGAAAGTAATGAACCTGTCTGTACGCTGGAGTCTGTTGATATTTGTGACCTGACTAACAGAACCTGACCGAAGACCAAATCCATGGTTGACGCTTGTTTGTTCGGGAAGCAGGCTTGCAAGACACGGAAAAGGTGATGCAGATAGGTCCTGGATAAAGCGAACACAGATCTGGTTGCGGCGCTGTGACAGCGTTTGAAGACCCGCTCGAACCAGCGCCTGGGAGTAGTTTAGGTCCGGGAAAATGATTCTCAGTGCTTCTTTTTGAACAGATTCCACGAGGTCACTTAAGTAAGATGGCAAGCCAGCCCAGACTGGGGCTGCATATTCTAATACAGACCTTACTAGGCTACAATAAACTTGAAAAATATCTTGAACGGGCGGTCCCGTTTTTTTTTAGGACCCCTAAGGTCTAAAGCCGCTTGCGCGCGCGTTTTACAATATAATCACAGTGATGACCCCATGTTAGGTCCGATGTGATATAGACTCCTAGGACCTTGTGGTTGTTGACTTGATCTATGGGCGAGCCATCTATATACATCGGGGGTGTAGAAAAGGGTTTATATTTGAGGAAGTCAATGAGCATGTCCTTGTACTTAGCACCATTTAGCCGCATACCGTGTTGCGATGCAAACCTGCTGATAGAATTAGTCATAATGGGGAGCATGCTCATTGAAGTTCTCGGAATTACCTCAACTATTGTTAAATCATCTACATATTTAGCTCTTAAATTCCACTGTCTGGCTAGGTTGTTAACAAGAACAGCGAAAAGCAGAGGAGCAAGTTTAGTTCCCTGTGGGATACCGCCCCGTGGTGTCACTGCAGGGGAGATGGTGTTACCCACGGATACCCTCTGAGACCTGCCTGTCAAGAAGGACCCCACCCATCTAACTAGAACCTCGTGGACACCTAGATCACGCAACTCTCGTATTAGGACATTGTGGTCCACGAGGTCAAATCCCTTACTGAAATCAGTAAACAAGATACGTACAAAACAATCACTCTTGTCTAATGGGTGATTGTTTTGTACGTATCTTTTGTACGTATCTTGTATAGGTGTAGAAAATGATACAAGGAAAGGAGGAGTATTTTGAGAAGAATAAAATCATTTACAGAGGTATTCCAAACAAGTTCTCCTAATGAGAATAAATAGTGATTACAATAAAGTACCCGATTAGGCCAGCACTCAACCGCGGTTTTCCTATGATGCATACACTCAGACTTACCCAACAGTTTACTAATAATTATTATTCAACTTTCATACACTGTACGAATTCCGATTTTCTGATTGGTTGGTTTGTACCACGTGACACTAGGTTGTGACGAGACAACCTCCTTGACGTCATTATCGTGGTGTAATAGCCGTGGTGTAAATTCAACACACCACTGTCATCACACCACGGCTTCGGCTAACTCAAAGTTTGATGATTTTTGTTTGCAGTGTATTCAATTTGAATAATAAAAATGTTAACATACTCACTTGTTCACCAACAATGAACTCGAAATTTTCAATACCGCAGTCGGCGGCCTCGTGCGGTATTGAAATTTCTCGTTCATTGTTAATGAACTCGTGCAGGTAAATCCCGATAATTCACTCGCTCAGTGCGTTAACCTGTAATTACACTAGCAGCTTCCTATCAGGATTACTCCATTTCCCAAGTTGATTTGATTTGATTTGATAAATCGTTATTGATTAAACTAAACACTTGCAGACATACATGCAAGTTTACAATACAGTAGAAAGAGGAATCATAAAAAAATAATGCATCCATACAAACATTAAACTAGATAAAGTTAAAAAGAGATCTATTTATAAAACAGCGCTTTAATGTGTGATTTTTTCCCATAGTTGTTTATCCCAGTTAGAATTACATTCAAGTGAAGTATGATCCTCGCAGTAAATTTTCCAATTTAAGCAATTGGAAAGAAGAAGCCTGGGCTTCAACGGGATTCGAACCCATGACTTCCGCGATGCCGGTGCGATGCTCTCGGGCTGCAGCTTATGTGTAAAGAAAGTTTACAATTTTTTGTGTGTATTACAGCATTTAACAATAAAACCGTGAGGAGCATGGTAGCTAGAGCGCGGAAAAGAAACATGGAATGATTTTGTGTCTACTGAGGTCTAAAGAAGCAGAAACTTAATTCTTTAATCAAAAGAAAAGGCAGTGGTGTCAAAAAGTCGGGTCAGATAGCGATAAAATCCCTTTCCCATTTTTAAAATTGTTAATCCCATTCCCAGTAGTTAAATCCCAGATCCAATCCAGTAAATTCCATTTTCCCAGCCCAAAAAAGGCAAATCCCAGTTCCCATTTTACCCTTTTATGCCCCTCTGAACAGAAAGGCCCGTCATTATTTGCCTCAAGATGAGTTCAAAACTTCGTTGGACTCAATGTTGACAGCGTTTAGACAGGACGTTCAACATACAATTGAGTCTTAATATGGTCTGAGTCTTAATATGGTCTGGTGACCACAGCAAGTGTTACGAGTTCGAATGTTTTAAATGGCAGGTAGTTTGCAGTCTAAACAGAACGCAGGGATGTCGGAACAGCAACAAGGTTATTTATTCCACACGAACGTAATAATTCCACACAAATCTTCACAACAAGCACACGCTAGGCTTGTCAGTTAAACTTCGACCTCCGTCACTCTTGTATAAACACAGCCGCCGCCAGACATCCACGTAACCTCTCTGTTACACTTCAACAAACACGACCTCTGTCGAGACTTTACACGCGACCTTTCGTCGCACTTCAGTAAACACTACTGACTCATGAGATAATTCTCTCTAAACACTCCTGGAAAAAAAAAACACTTAAGAACTATACCGATTCGCTTATATACTTTACACCATATGATTCTAGAACTTTCCAGCACTACTAAATAAAGTATCATTACAATATTAAACTATTTACAGCAACATACGTAAACGACTAAAATAAATTGCTTAGTCAAGGTGATGCGATAGTGATTAAATATGCAAGAAGATTCGAGACGAAATTAGCATATTCGCCAATCTTCCAAGTCACGCATAATTTTTCGTAACAAGAAGCATCCTGCTTCCACTAAAAAAAAAAGAAAACACCGGAAGACTGGAGTTAAGGCATCATCATCAGGGTACCGAAGAAAGGAGCTCTGTCAGAATGCAGCAACTGGCACGGCATTACATCATCCTCGGAAAGATCCTAGCAACAGCAATCAGGAAACACCTACTACTGGCTGTGGAACTTAAGTTTTGAGAGAAAAGGCAGCGTTTAGAAGAGGGAAGAGGCTGCACTGACCACATTTTCACGCCGAGACATATCATTGAACGATACACCGAGTGCCAGCGATTTCTCTATGTGAACTTTGTACATTTTGCAAGGGCCTTCAACACTGTACACTGGCACAGCCTCTGGCGGACACCGCGAGCCTAGGAATCCACTTTCACATTGTTTAGATAATAAAGAAGCTTCCTTAGCAACTTTGCCTCTGCGTTGGTGATGGTGACATCCTGTTTCAAGTCAAGGCTGGTGTCTGCCAGGGCTGCGTTATATCCACAGTGCTTTTCAATCTTGTTATAGACTGGATCATGAGGCGCACCACAGAGGACAAGGTCAGGGGCATCAGTGGAAGAACTGGATTACGCTGATGATTTAGGCTTAGCGTTACTCTTGCACACCAACTCACAAATCCAAGAGATGACCTCCCGACTCAAGTGCATCGCAAAGCAAGTTGGCCTGAATATCAGCGGTGAAAAGACCGAATTTATGACAATGAACACCCCTAACAGTCCAGTGCAGGTTTAAAATGTAGACCTTCAGACAAATTCATCCCTGTACTCCTGTAAAAAGTAATGACAGCACCATTGGCTGCCTTGTGTTATCTGTAAGGTCTGGCTGGCTCGGATCATGTCACAAAATATGGTAATGCAATCTCCAACGGGGCGCGCAAAAGATGAAAATGATGGTAACAGATGTTCTGCAGAAGTGTTAGACGAGGCCAAAAGTTAACTGGAATTTATTTTCTTTATCTTAAAAGTGTTGTTATTTATACTAGAAAGTCCCGCACCCCTTAGGCGTTACGTACTGCACACGCTAAAAATCGATCTTTCTTTATACGTTAGTCAGTTTCGAGTCACTTAATATTTTGAAGTTACGATACCATAAAAACCATCATTGTACGCTAAACAGTTAACCCCATTGAGACCCTCCGAACAGGGCAGCATTCATACATGCAACTAGGAAAGAGACGTTCCTCCTTTTTTGATTGCTAGATTCTAACTGTTCATATTTACTTTGTTCATATTTACTTTGTAAATAAAAGTAAACTAAAAAATGAGTAAAATAAAATAACCAAGTAAAATAAAAAAAAGTAAAATAAAATAACCACGCTTTTGGCTGTTGTTCTAGCTGAGCCACATGCGTGAAATTCACACCGTCAGTATAGTAATAGTATTATTGACCACGACAATTGATGATTTTCAATACTTACCTCGATGATTTCTTAGAGGTGCTCTAATCCTCGGAATATTTAAAGCTAAAAATGAGTCAACAAAAATATCAGGGATTACATTGAACAAATCTCTTCACAATGCTTCAGCTGGGGTACACAGCAATACTAGGAAAACAAAATATTACTGTAATAAGACGATATTTATGAAGTACACCACTCCAGACGATGACTTACAGCTTTACTTAATTCGTTTTCTCCCAGTCTTGGAGAATGGGGACAGTCTCCAATCGATACATCCAATATAATTGGCGGTATTGTCAATTAAAAGGGTACTATCAAAAGGTTGTGCTACATTTAAGGTTTTATCATTCGTAGCAATGCTTTCTAACGGTCGGAGAGTTACAAACATATTCATTTAAGCAGAGGAACACAGCCATGAAGTCATACGCAGCTAAATATACTTTTGTGTTTGTGTGTTGACATATTGCATGTTCACTTGGATTGTCTTTCGATACAAGAAATAACTTCATTACCTTGATTGTAGGCTTGCCTCTGAGAGGGAGGGGCGGGATTGGTTATGTATTCTGCGTTGAAAATAATAGGCGGAAATGTTCAGTATGAAATATTTAAAATAAATGAAGAAGCGTTCTCAAGTCGAAATTATTCAGAAAATAAATTTTCTGAGTTCCCAACGCGAGTCGATCCCAAGACCTTCCAAATACCGGTTGGATGCTCTAACCACTGAGCTACGGAGGGCTCATGGCGAGCGAAATCGTAAACTAGGTTGTTATGTGTGACACATGTCCTGCACACTGCAAGACACAAATACGTCATCGATACGAAAATATTTATACGTAAACCTTAGTTTCGTTTGGAAAAGACGACAACGATTTGTTTCCATAACAAATTTCTTGATTTAGCTTGCTTGTTTGGGCTTACTACAAAAAGTGCATGAAAATCTCGTTAACAAACGCTTGTAAGTTCACTGGGTCATGTTGCGAAGTTCAGTCATACAAAAGACATACTCCTGATTTACATAGTTGCAGAATTAGTATCAGGAACAACAACAAAGTAAACAACACAATTACGTGAGACTGGCGGTTGAAGCTGGTTATCATGTCCAGGCACAAAATTGTTGATAGGTTGCTGCGAAATTGGCGTCACAACTGAAAAAATAAAACGCATATAAGCATTCTATCATATAAGCTAAAAAGAAAAAATACGGGTTCTAGACACTGAAGGCTTAAATATGAAAGTGATAATGATGACACTACAATCGAAAAGTTAAGTTTTTCTCCTTAATGTGTATGTATGTATAACATTCCCAGCTGAGTGTAAACGTTTTGCAATGTAACCCTCAGAAGATTACCAATCAGTCTTAACTCTTACCGTCACTATTAAGTTGAGGCATGCTAGGGCCGGTTAAACCAGTTGAGGTGAAAAACCTTTGGAGCTCTAAAAAAACAAACAAAACAAAACAAAAAACCAAAACGAGACGACACGCAATTTAGCGCCAATACTTTATAAACAATCTATACATATCATACGTCTTGACATAGCGACTTAGGTCCCAACACAATAATAAGTAAACCCTTCGTAAAAATATTGAAGAGTTCCATCACAGGTGGACAAGAGTTCGATCGTTTGAAGCTTAATCACGTTGAGTTGTGATGCTGTTAAAGCGCGTTTCCCTATCCAGGGGTGTAAACGGGTATAATTAAGGTATTGGTTGGGGTGGGGGGAGGCTGTCTTGAATCATGAAGCTTGTTCGACGTAAAACCGCAATAAGATTTGTTTTCCACCTGGGCCGCTTGGTGTTACTTACTGCTTTTTACATAATAAACAGTCAGCCATGACCTACCACTTCCTTCCTCAGGTTTCTTGGGCGGAGGGTTGTCCAGTGCGACAGCTTGATACACCGTTGCTAATATATAAAAAAAGAAAACTGTTCACACTCACAGAGCTAAGCTAAGTTAACACTAAAAGTAAGAAATAAAACTAGCAAGAAGAGCATATCCTGACTTAAGGAGATGTCTAAGATGTCTTTACGTTTTCAATAGCAACATGTGGACTGAGAATGATTCCTAGTTCACAAACTCTATTTGAACTAAGGTTGAGTGTAAACTGGTGTCTAGTGTTTAACTCACCGACGTTAGATGGAACTTCTGTTTCACTTTGATCATTGAGATATTGTGGCGTCGCTTGTGAGACAAGGAAACGATAACTAAAATAAGCGTGTAGATAGATAGATACCCACCTACAAGTTTCCTTTAACTCCACATTAACTAGGTAGCTCCTCCAAAGAGTTTATTTACTTGAACTAAAAATTGCGATAATACGAAAGTCGGAAGGCACGCGCTGGATAAGCTGTTCCCGTAATCTTCCACTTGACATCAAAGTAGTCAAAATAAATAGTGTCTTTCCAAAAAGGTGAAATCAATTTTTATTTTATTTACCTTCCTTTTCTGCACTTTCCCTTAAAATGTCTGTTGAATCAGATACTGAATGAAGCAACGCGTCTGTTAAACAGAGGGAAATATGAGGATATTAACATTGTCCACGTAAACAATAGGCCATGGGCATGACTTAAACCTTGTGTAATTCAGGTTTGTTGAACAATAAATGAATAAGCGAAATAAATGAATAAATAATTAGACGAGTAAATAAAGAAAAAATAATAAATAAATAAAAAGATAAATAAATAAATAATGCATTGTTCATTTGATAAAGATACATATCATTTGGTACAAGGAATTATATAATTATTTCTTAGTCAGATGAAAGACGTTTGATTATATAAATGAAAGCCAAAAATGTCTTGCTTGTTAGCTTTTGTCCGGCAGTTAACGTTCACTCGATTTATTTTAGAGTAATCTACCAAGTGGAGTTAAGAAAGAACCCTGTTTATGAAAAATACCCTTCAAGAGACAGTTATCTTTATCTTCTTAAAATTCTTGATAAAAGGAAGCAAAATGTAGTTTACAGAAATGAATAACATTGAGAAGAGCTGAAAATTGGAGTGATTGTGGGGGGGGGGGGGGGGGAAGGGGGGGGGTCGTGGGGGAAATCTCGGGGTTTTTGAAGGTTCTGAAGAAAGTCGATTTCCTTTGAGTTATTTCCTAGACCGTAGGTTATCGCAATATTTAGGTTAAGCTGACAAACATCTGCGGACAGAATCTAGAAAACAAGCTTACAGTCCAACGAGTTTAATGTGACAACTTCTTTGAGAGAATATCTGCAAAATCAAGAACACATCTTACTGGCTGCGACCCCAGAGAACACAACCTAATCCCAAGAACGTAACTCCTTGTGTTTCTAGAGGCATATCTAGAATACATTTTGCGTTGATAACAAAGTTCCCTTTTTGGACACAGTGCTCTCCGGTTCCAGTAGCTTAATAGCTTATGGTAACGTTTGACCGACAGAATTGCTACCTACGTTGGTCTGAAATGTGGCACCATATTTAGGAACTCATGTACCTTCAGAGGCTGGAAGAATTCCGTCATCATTGACGTCATGTTCATTTGCCTGCACAGTTGTCACTGCAAAAAGACACATAAATCATCAAAAAAGGTCATAAGGGCGTTACCTACGGTGCGCACACGTTCTGTGCATCATGCAAGGCATGGTTTAAGCGCCAGGCGCACGTTGGGATTGATACTAAGCTACTAAAAACAAAATGTTCCTCCTGTGACCAAGTTAAATTAACCTGCACCTAAGCCAAGAATACCAGAGTAGCAGCTCATCACTAACCACTTACTCGTGACGGCTTCCAGCTGAAAAACTAATGGAACCAACAACTCCACACTACTTATCTTTTCTCCTTTCGAAATTTCCCGACATTGTTAAACTGAATACATGTATGCTCTTTTATGATCATTTCCACCTTGAGCTACACAACTAAAATACCCGCAGTGCATCATTCAATTATAGCCTCATTTCGAACTAATCTTGGGAGATTTTACCCCAGCATTACTGGATGTTTCTTTTGGAATAATATCCGGCAATTTATCAGGGACAAAGCATCTGAAAATATATTTAGAATAGCACCATTACACTGGTACCTTGCTCGATACTAATGAAACATTATCCTTTTCATTATTTATGGAACCATTTTCCTTCACTTTTTTTGAAAGTCTTTTCTCATATGTAACTTTGAGGGGCTCAACACTAGTTTATCTAGATTTGCCCCTCTCCTCTCCTTTCCAATATACTATGTAAATTAATTTAAGTGTTGTGCATTTGTATCGCATGTTTAATATTTTCCCTTTTGAATAAGAATACTGTATTATTAGGAATTGGAGGAACAATTAAAATAAAAAGTAAAAAAATAAATAAATAAAGTGGCGGTTACCTCTCAAAAACTATACTGAAATCCAACTGTAAACATGCACAAGCAAATAGTGAACGCGCAAAACAATTCCGAGATACGCAAATGGTTTACTTGCAGGGGAGGTGACAGAAAAAAAAAACTGTAACTAGCTTGCGGAAACACCCGGCCCGAGTCTAAACTCTAACGGGCACCATAAAAGTTTTCAAAAAAAGCCTACTACTTTATGTTATGAAATGGAAGTGGCAAATCTATCCAACACATGATTAGTTTCTGGTTGTGAGCCAAAGGCTGTATTTTAGCTGAACCGGAGGAAGGCTGTCAGCGATGCAAAAGAGCTGTTGCAACGATTTTGGCATTAAAAACGTACCAAAAATGGTTTTACCATTTATCATACATTTTTAAAGTCTTAATAAATGTGTTTTCTTTTCTGTATGTAAGACGAGTCCCAAGGAAACCTGTGAAGAAATATACTTTCCTCTTTTTTGCAGAAAAAATTCTAATTATCTCGACAAAAATGCGTGGTTTTCCCCATTTTTCTTTGTGGATTCCAATAGCCCTTGCAATGATCTATTTTTCCGCATGGCCCTAATCTTTCACAAAAACCTTTGTATTCAGTAGGCACCGTCTTTAAAAATGGCCTTAAAAATGAAACTTTTTCTGTTGTTACCTTTAAAAAAGATTATTGTGGTATTCTCTGGAATACTATCATGGAAAGATATACTGCGCACATTTTGATCCTCAAGATGTTTGTATATGTGCACGAAGAAATGACATAACAAGGGGAACCGAGTTGTATTCAATCAATAGTAGAGTATTAGGTATGTGTAGAGTATGTGTATAGAGTATTAGGTATGTATAAAGCAGTACAAACTAACAGAGTGGTGCTCAATATAACAACACATGGGAAGTAAAAACTAACCATCAGTGTTCTCTAATGAGTGATGATCATGTAGATTTTTCTTCTCATCATATGCTGGAGCTAGTCAAAAAACAACAGATAGGAAAAAACATGAGAATGAAAATACGGCAAGTAAATGCAAGAAACAGAAATACATGTTACATAACAAACTTTAAAGATTAATTCTGACAATTTTTATCTTATCACTAAAAGCAGACTTTGTGAAGAATATTATCAACGAGAACTGTTACCTTTATTTCAGGCTCAAACAATTTCTCATTCGTTTGTTTGTTCGTTCGTTCGCTCGTTCATTCATTCAGACGAAAATTAGCCTTGCTAATTTTCGTCTGTTATTCAACTTATCGCTGATTAGATCCCCTAAAACGAGAGGATCCGGTACTTCTGTTTTGTCACGGTGGTCCTTGCAAAGATTACTACGTCTGAATTCGCTCATTCGTTCGTTCATTCGTTCGTTCAATCGTTCGTTCATTAATTAATTAATTAATTAATTAATTCATTCATTCATTCATTCGTTCGTTCGTTCGTTCGTTCGTTCGTTCCTTCCTTCCTTCCTTCCTTCCTTCCTTCCTTCCTTCCCTCCTTCCTTCCTTTCTTCCTTCCTTCCTTCCTTCCTTTCTTCATTCATTCATTTAACAATTCGTTCGTTCGTTCACTCATTCACTCATTCGTTCAAAGTAGTTAATGGAGGGAGTGTATGAGCGCATTTTGCTTTTAAAAAATGGGTATCGAAA
>CM042748.1:40940544-40967571 GCA_022496165.2 Catalaphyllia jardinei | reverse complement strand
TCCGAAACGTCGGTTTAACTTGGTATCTCTAACTTTTATAGTTTTATTATTATTATTATTATTATTATTATTATTATTATTATATATTCCTGATTTCCCATTCAAACTACATCCACTGTACGAGCTCCGCAGTAACAAGACTAAATGGTTTTGGAGTGAAAGTTGTGAAGCAGTCTTTTTGTGGGCAAAAGAGGTACTCCCAAGTGATCAGGTGTTGTTCCACTATGATCCCAGTAAACCTCTTATACTGAGTGTTAATGCTGGCCGACATGGTATTGGAGCAGTTTTGAGTCATAGACTGAAGGATGGGTCTGAGAAATCCATTGAATATGCATCCAGAACACTCAGTATGGCAGAGAGAAATTATGCCCAAATAGAAACGAACGGTTAGTCATAGTTTTTGGGATCAAAAGGTTTAATCTTTACCTTTATGGTAGAAAATTTACCCTTGTCAACCTCTGACGCGTATGTTTGGTAGTAAATCTGGCATTCCTCCCCTAGCAGCTGCGTGGTTACAAAGGTGTGGTTTTGTCTGGGTATGATTATGACATTGTCTATAAAAGGTTTACAGACAATGCAAATGCAGATTTCTTCAGCAGATTCCCTGTTCAGACCAGAGGTGAAGAGGACCCTGACCATACAGCCGTCACAGCAGCTTATCTGTAACTGCTGTGGAAATTGCTGACCTTACTAAGAAAGGCAAGGTGCTTGTTAAGGTGTATGAGTATACCTCTTCGGGTTGGCCAAATTATTGTCCTGATCCCGAGATAAAACCTCACTGGAATCATAGGGAAGATCTTTCCGTAGATGATGGCTGTCTGTTGTGGGGCAGGCATGTGGTCATTCCTCTCAAACTACAAGGGCATCTGTTAGATAAGTTGCATGAATGCCATCCTGGAATGTGCCGTATGAAAGCACTTGTCAGATCATATGTCTGGTGGCCTGGTATTGACCAGGACATAGAAGACAAAGTCATATTTTTTGAAGACTGCATCAAGGCACAAAGTACTCCTAAATCAGTTCCTCTGCTGTTCTGGCCTTGGGCTACAGAGCCATGGCAAATAATCCATGTAGACTTTGCTGAAGTTAAGGGTCAACAATTTCTTATCATTGTTGATAGTCACTCAAAATGGTTGGTAGTTTCCCCCATGACCACCACTACTGCAACTGCTACCATCAATTTCCTTAGAGCCGTATTTGCTAGATACGGATTACCTCATGAAGTGGTTAGTGATAATGATCCTTAGTTTGTGTCTGAAGAGTACCAGACATTTTTAAAAATGAACAGGGTCAAATTCACCCTAGTTCCTCCCTACCACCCTGCTAGCAATGGTTTGGTTGAGAGACATGTGCGGACATTCAAAGGTATGTATAAAGCTTATGGCAATGTGGCCGATATTCCATTTCGATACAGGAATACTCCTCGCTCCACTACAGGTAAGACTCTATCAGCGTTGTTTCTAAAAAGGGAGCCCCGGACATTTCTGTCCCTGGTCAAACCAAGTTTACAAAGCCCGTGTAGAAAGCAGGCATCCAAACTGTACAAAGATGGTGCTCATCCAAAGTTGCGAACCTTTGATCTATAACAGCCAGTCCGGGTTAAACATGTCAGAGGGGGAAAGTAGAAATGGATACAGGGTACAGTTGTCGCCATAAAGGGCCCTGGGACTTGTCTCGTTAGAGTGCCAGGTAATAGCCGTAGATTTGTGCATGCAAATCATTTAATACCTGATGATGCAAGAGAACAGAATGCTAAAAAGGAAAACATTGAAAGACATGAGAAATTGTAGCGTGCAATCCGACTCCTTTGTCGAAAGAGATTACCGTGATGCCCTAAGCAGAAGAATCCAGCAAGTCTGACCAGTTCCTAGTGTAGGTACACAATTGGCTTAGGTTTCTACCACAGTGGTACCGGTTAATTCTGATCCTGACAAAAGTAAAGTTCCTGTGTCAAATCCTCATTTTGTGGGTATCCCTGTAAAAGGTACTCGTTCTGGACGACTGAGTAAACCCCCTGAGAGACTGAACTTGTAGCTCTACGTTAATTCTAATCTAGTGGTGTTTTGGGTTAGTTGTTGTAATAGGAAGGAGGAGTGTTGTATCTCATGACGTAATGTGAAGTACTAGGGAATTCTTGGTGACTAAAAGATGGCCGCTTGAGATTAGCACGTGGCGCATTTTATGGCTGACTCTGGTCATGTTTTTGACCTTTAAAATACAAAACTGGCCAATCGACTGCTTGTTTGGGAAGCCCTGCGCTTCCGCGCTGTGATGAATAGAACTGGTGAGTGACATTATAACTATTGTATTTTCCTCTTGCTGCGTGCTTTATTGCTTCCAGAGGTTTGGTGGTACAGAAATATGGCTGAGATAAATATCTTGCTCTTAGTCCGGGGTCTGTTCAGAAGGTAACCGTTTATTTTTATAGACAGCATTACAACGTTTGTGTTGGTCACTTTTGGTAGTCTAATTAGTGTGTTCTGTATACATTTCATGCAGTATAATCACGATTCTAGATGCGTGATATGGGTCAATTTTCTCATCCATTTAGGCCTAGTGAGTCTATGAACTCATTAGCGCTCTTTCATTTCCTTTTAAGATATATTTACCATAAGGTGTCGGTTCTTGTGAGTTTAAGCGATTACCTGGGGAGAGGTGGCTATCTATTATGACATTTGAAACCAAACAAATTATCTTTGGCAATTTGTTATGGGAGCTGTTGAATACTTACGGTGATTTATCACCCCAGTAAGGTTATATTCATTTATTTAAACATTACACTTGAGGGAAGGCGCTACAACTTCGCAAGCAACACTAAAATGTCATCCTTTACTATAGAAGCAATATTGGGAAAACGACAAGAATGTGCCACTATCAGGACGTTTTGTTTTGGAAACTCCGATGAACAAAAACGTGATGGCAACATGGGTAAGTTCTTAGCAATGAATTATCTAACAACAGGAATTAAGTCACTATAATAATAAAGATCTTAGAACTGAGACTGAACTGAACACTAAGTGATCAGTGTTTCTTGAATATTCATCAGGACTTGTTAAAGAAAAGCAGTTCACGAGGGAAGAGGAGAAAAACTGGAAAGAGGATTTGAAGACATTTTCTTCACACTACGATGCCTGCCTGATTCTTAAAAGGCGGCGACGGCGCACAGCATTTACAAGTGGACAACTGAAATCACTAGAACATAAATTTACGAAAAAGAAGTACTTATCCATCAGTGAGAGAAACAACTTGGCCAAGAACCTTAAGTTAAGTGACGCCCAAGTCAAGACGTGGTTTCAAAACAGACGGACCAAGTGGAAGAAACAGATCTCTACAGAACTTGAGTCAGGCCTGCTCGTACCGGACAGGAACTCCTCGCCTTGTGTTTACGCACAGCGGTTTTCACGTTTCAGTCAATCCCGAACTTTCTTCAGCCAAAACATGCCGACGCCAAGAGTGGAACATTGGACTTATCCTTTAGAAAATTGGTTCCAGACAAGTAATTTGCAAGACATGTATTCAAATATGTGTTTGTACAATTATGTCTCCCTACCACTGAAAGACAGCCATTAAGAAACCCTGAACTCAAATATCTTGATTGACCCGTCTTGACTGAAAATGAACATGTATTATTGACATGTAAACATATAATATTTAGCTAATATCTCGGATATGTTGATATGTTGGTGTAACTATTACGTGCAACATTTCAGTAGTGAAGGCCGTAAAAACTAGAACACCAATTTGCTCCATCGAAGTTGTGATTACACAAGCAATGATTGAACACAGGGAATCTGTCATCAGTGGCACACCGTGGTTTATATTCAGCCCAGTGTGATATCACAGTGTATCAAGATTTCTATTTTCCATGAAGTACTGTATGTACTGTTATATTCTTATAACTTTCTGGGTTGAACCAGTGTCCCTTACTATTATTTTTACAATAACTCCGCTCTATTCAGGTGTGCTTTCATGAATTTCACTTACATTTGTAAAAGCCTTTCATGAAGTTTACTGTATACATAAGGCGCTACAAGCAAGTTAAATTTTCTCCAAAGCCATATTTCATGGGGAAGATGATGTAATTCTGTTAGCGGCTCCACCTGGACTATGTATGATTTAAGCTTTTTTAAAGAATAGTTCTGTGCAACGAGAAGACTTCTTATACATTGGTTGATCCTATAATAATAAAATCATGTAAATCAAGTGAAATAAAATAATATTAAAAGATTGGACTCAAAGCTTGAACTTGCAAATAAAAGAAAGAAGTGGAACAGATAGCTCTCATGTTTTAACTGTGATGCAATGATGCACACATTTACAACGTTAACACTGTTAAAATAGAGAAGAACATATATTTTTTCTTTTTAGAGACTTCGATTAAATTCCTAAATGCAGCTTTACTATAATAGTTGGTATGTATGATTCGCGTGATAATTTTACATCACAAGAGTTATTGAAGGTTGTTTAATAAAAGTATTAATAGCACTTTTACTGTTTTATTTTGGAACAAAGTAGTGTCAGTGTACAGTCGGTTTTCGGAAAACATTTCAAGTAATTTGCCATAATCCTGTAAGAGCGCTTTGGTTTCCTGATAAAGTGGATACTAAATTATACTTTAATAGTCAGGATGTACAGAAATAGCATGGTAAAATAACTAATTTGTTTCAGACATGCAAAACAGATACGTATAAAAATCATGTAAATAACTGTTACACTTGAATATTACATATGTCAAAAAATAAATCAGTCACAAAGCAAACACAGAACAGAACTAGCTAAAACGGTTTCGGCAAGACTGAAAGGTTATTTAAGACTTATTTTCAATTGTCATTTTGGAAGACCTTCGCTGTGTGAATTGGAGACCCTCTGTATGTAAAGCTGCTTTACCTTTATATTCAATTAGTAGTGAGCTTTAAGCTTCTCGGAAGCCTGTAAAAGCAGCTGGAGCAAATCAGGTCAATCCAAAAGTATCATTTTAATTAATCCTTCGTGTTAATCCTAACCATTCAAAGCAACCAAAGTGAATAAATAAATAAATTGCAGACCAAAATATCTGTTCTGAAATGTACCTTGTGATACTTGTTTTCTTGTACATGTAACAACAACAACAACAACAACAAGATAAACAATTAGAAACTGGGCACAAATTCAGTGTGAGGTTTATTTTAGAGGTGTCATTCAAGACACGCGAAATTAACACGCAAGCACAGAGCACAAAATGCCTTAGTTGATAAATACGCTGAAATTGTGTGATGTCATATGCTTCAGTTGCTCGTGTTATTTACGCTTTACAAGTCGTTTTCTTTAAAAGAAAAACAAAATTAGAGCTGAAGCAAACAAGGAATTACATCGTAACCCAGGGAAAACCGCCACTGTTGATATTCTTTTCTAAATTGGTTTTGAAGAGATACATCTAATCTCAGTTGGAATTGCCAAGCCTTTGCTGTAATCTTGGCAGGCCATAATTTGTTTAGGTTTTACTTGAGCAAAAGCATATATGGTAAGCAAAGAAAGCATATCTCAGTATTACAGAGAGCAGCATGGGTTCTTGTATTACGATATTGCATATTATAAGGATGGCTGCCCCGTCTTATTAGTTAGGGCGGCCATGTAGTTTTTTTTATTTTAAATTATTATTTTTGTTCATTTAATTTCTAGCTAAGAACGAATAAAGTTGTTACTGTTGTTATTTCCAAGAGGGGAAATCTTTAATTTAAAGATATTCTAAAGCTATAAAATATCCAGCTATATATACCATGGTGGACACATGAAGTACCCCAGCTCGTAAATCCTTTATTTAGATAGGGATATATAAGTTTATTATATGCTCAACAAAATATCTTGTTTCTGATTGGCCAATGGCGAATGCATAAATAGGTTATAGAGTACAATCCAGGTTATAGAGTGCAAAACGGAAACACCGGGGAAGCGCCAATTTTGAACACCAAAGTGAAAAAAAAATGGCTCGCACTCGGTTTGCTTTGTCAAAGCAAAACATCGTTGAGCAACTTAAAGAAAATGCGAAGAGCAAAAACATGGTGAAAGCTACACAGACCTGGTTGAATGTCTGGCAAACATGGGCGACTAAAAGAAAACTAAACCCAAAACTGGAAGAATACGAGCACGAACAAATCTTCTACACAGAAATACGTACTAAAGACAGGTTTGAATACGAACCTGAGAGTTTAAAATCCATGCTGGCAGCTCTCGTCCGCTATTTAAAAGAACACGACTATAAGTATTCTATTATACGAGACAGAGAGTTTCACCAGTCGAAGTTGGTATTTGAAGGAAAAGTGAAGTGTCTCCGTCAACAAGGGAAAGGCAAGAGACCCAACGCCGCGAACGCACTGACAACCGAGGAGGAAGAAATGCTATGGAGTAAGCAAAGTCTCGGCAACTGCAGTCCAAGAGTTCTTTCCCAAACTATGTGGTGGATCTTGACTCAAAATTTCGGCCTGAGGGGAAGACAGCAACACCATTAAATTGAATTGTCGAGGATTTCAGTTTTTGTGTGGACGACAGTGGCACTGAATACGTCATAGTTAAAGGAAATCCTACAAAGACGAGGCAGGGCGGACTGAACACAAAACATCGTAGTGTTCTGCCAAAAATGTTCGCTACTGGCGGTCAGAAATGTCCTGTTGACTTGCTGAAGCAGTACCTTAGCAGACGTCCTCAAGAGCTGCTAGACAAAGGTCCTTTTTACCTTGCCATAATTGAAAACCCTAGAAGCAATGTCTGGTACAAGAAACAGCGGCTCGGTGTAAACAGCATCGATGATATGATGAAGGGGCTTATCAAGAACACACCTCTGGAAACAAGACGATTTTTTAAATCGTGTAACCGCGCTTCAAAATTAACTTGTTTCAGTCTTAGCACTATGTGTGGCACAGGTAGCCTAAGCTGTCGTTGTGAGGAATTAGTATACGAACGTTCACCTCGTGGAACGTGACATTAGTTACCGCCGACATCTACTGTTACACAAACTGTCATCGCCAGTTGTGAAATCTACAATTACGTAATGGTCTTTATCTGGAAACTCGCTTGGGAAATGCCCATGAATGATAGAAAAGGAAACGACTATCACGCTCAGTTCATAACATTGTTGATAAACAGCTTTCTTCCTTAAAAGTCAAAATATATATTTTGTGCTATGAGTAAAGGACAAGCAAAGTAGTCAAGGTAGTTGCACAATCCGAAGTTTACGCTATTCGCGGCTAATTTTAGAACGCTTAGGGTTTTCCCCCTCCAACTTCTGACAAGTTCTTGTTTACCTCAGCAAATGCTAAATTTTCCTTCAAATCTCTTCACTCGCTTCGGTGAGCCCATAAATTCACTTGAATTGCCTAATCCCACAAGAAATATTCGCAAATATTTAAATAAATAAATTAATGACGAAAACTTCTGGTGAAATAAACTTGCAAAGTAAGCAGGATATTATTTGTCACGTAGCGAAAGTGAAACCTGCAACGTCGGCACATTATGTGGCGGAAGTAATACCTTTTTTAGCGTATGTAATATTCCCTTCGAATCCAACGCTTCGATAAAGCCAGAAAAAATATATTTCACACACAGTGAAGAAAAAGTAATCACCTTCACGTTTGTTGTCTGCAAGCAGTCCTTGTTGATTCACTGATGACTATAGACACGCAATCAATTGATCAATCTGTAGCACAACAACTGACAACAACTACACATGAGCTGTTTACCCTTTAAAGCGGATTGCACCATAAGCGCTAGCTGTTGCGAAATCTTTGATGACGTAATAGTCTTAATCTGGAACTTTTTCTAGGATATGTCTGGGAATGAACGATACGAACAATTCGATAGCAAGGCTATAAAAAAACAGCTTTTTCTCCTCAAAGTTACGATTAAAATTGGTCGGTTTTCTTTACGAGTAAGGAGCTAGCAAAGTAGTCACGCGAGTCACATAATTCAAGAGTTACGCTGTCCACGGCTATTTTTAGCACGGTGGCTATTTCCTATCAATGACGTAATCCTTGCACGTTCCGACACATTCGTTTGCTTCGAATCGAGCGCTTCGATATAAACAAAAGAAAATATATTTCAGACACAATAAAGAAAACAATATGTGTAACATTTTCATGTATTAATGTTTCACCCAAACTTTTGGCGAATAAACATTGCAGGTTGTGTGATTTGAAGTCTTGACCAAGATTTGGCCGAGCGGAGTCCTGGTCTGGTCACCGACAAAACTAAAAAAAATAAACCGCTAGCAGAGCTAGAACCGCGCACGCCTACGGCCGCGCGGTTAACAAGCAAGAAGAAATTGACTAACCACACCGCATGCGCAAGGAAGATTGTTGTGAAGAAACTCCGAGCAGCAAGCGTCGAGTGGCAGTCGACAATCCATGTGACCACGCAAGTGAAAAGTCTCTTAATGTGGTACTACGACCAAAAAAAAATTCCTTTTTTCTTTGGAATTCAAAACTATGTTAACTTAACACTAACTGACCCAAGTTTTAAGTTCTGATTTTAAAATGACACCTGGTTCTAGAATTTTCTTATTTATTGGTCCGCCATTACTTATTTTAAAATCTTGAGAGAGCTGGGTCGAGAAGAAAATGACGTCAAAGACTCACCAGTTTAAGAATGCAATGCATGTGTGCGCGGCTTAATTAATATGCAGCACGGGAGTTTTGGGCTTTCAGACCTTTAATCCCGTGTTTTGCATATATAATAAATTTCGTTTAGACGCTGAAATGTTAAGCTAGTGAGTAAATGACGTCACTATCTCTAGATCCAACCATCTCAGTTTTGAACGTGAGTTATGGCGGACTGTCAAATCCAAAACTTACACTCAAAATAAACAGCCTTCGGATCAAACTCAAAACTCTAAATTTTGCCAGTTAGGTGTTAAGCGAACACGCTTTAAAAATCGGAAGAAAAAAAGGAAATTATTTTTTCATCATAGTAGCACTTTAACGACCACAACGAAGGAAGCGAAAAGGAAGAACAACAGCTTTTAAACATCATCAGCATGACTCCACAGTCAGCAGCTTCAAGCAGTTCTCCTGATCTACCAATTTGGTCTTTTCCTCCAACGACTTCAACGTCTGAGCAAGTAAACACAAGCGGTCATGCTTTCACCGTGAACAACTTTCACAACTGTCAACTGTCAAGTCACATTTAACATCGTTCAGGGGCAATGCAGCTCGCCAAAGTCTGTAAATCACTGAGGCCGATTGAGATTGAAGAATTGAAAACAGATTTGCGGACTTTTGCCGCCTTAAATAAATGAAAATTTAGCTTTCGAGATATTTTCTGAATTTTTTCAAAATCCTTCAAAAACTGGACGCTTGATTTGCCTGTCACAACATTATATTCCTTAAATAAAACATGTGAGCATATTGGAAACCATTTAAGCGTTTTATTTACGGCTTAGAGACTGTTGTGAGTGTTTTGTTTTCAAATACACGCGCGCGCTTACTGTACAATGAACGAGAAATTTTCAATACTGCACAAGGCGAAGCTGAGTGCAGTATTGAAAATTTCGAGTTCATTGTACAGTAAGCAAGTGCGTGTATTTGAAAATAAAACACGAACTAACAGTCTCTAACCCTTTTAATATTCAATCTGAGTTCACTGCTGGCGATAGACTTGCAATGGCTTCCCGCCCGACCTGAACACTACACAGTTTTTATGCGTTATTGTAATAACGCACTCTGTCACTTTGATGTCGTTAGGTAACGGGAACTCACGTGATCAATTTGACCCAATGACGCGTGCGGATTTTAGACAGTGAACGAAGATTGAATATTAAGTAGTACGTAACGCGTACAAAGTAGTGCGTTTGAGTTATTTTGTTGAGAATATTATAAATAAAAAATCGTATGAACCTACTCTTGCATTTCGTGATTTATGGTCACTCCTGATTTTTTGAAAGTTCTCAAATTGCACTCGCCTACGGCTCGTGCAATTTTTAGAACTTTGAAAACTCGTGGGGTTTCTTGAAAACGTAGCGCGAGACTTATGCGCAAGCCAGAGATTTGTAGACCTCTGGGATGGCGATGTGGTCGTTTCCAGATTGCGGATCCTGTACTGAAAACTAGGCTTCCAAGAAAAGTCGCTCGTGATAGTTAGCCTCATGTCCAACAACTCTGACATTTCCAAAATTCATTTCGTGGTTGTTTTCATGGACATGGCAGGAGATCTTAGAGTTGTGGTCAAACATGGAAACAGATCTTTTGTGTTCCGCAATCCGAGTTTTAAGTGATCGTTCAGTCTGACCGTAGTATACAAAACTGCAGTTGGTGCAACAGATTTTGTATACTGTGCCAGACTGTGGCCTGTCAACCCTTTCCTGGGCTTTCGGTCGCGGGAACAAACTGTTCAAAGTTATCAATGGTTTGAAGGCGTTTTTTTCCCCAGCGCGTCTGACGGGCTGTTATTTGAATCACGCGTACTAACATTATTTTTCAACTGATGAAGGCTTAAGCACCAGCCGAAACGTCTTGAACGAAACATCAAAAAAAAAATAGTCAGTGTCAAACCATTATCTGACTATGTTAGCTCCTGACTACCACTACTCTATTTTTAAACAAGGTCAAGACTTGTGCGGATATAATTCCACTTTCTATAAAACAAGAAATCTCAGAAACGTTTAGTTGGTATCCGTCTTTATGACGTCATGAAGATGTTGTTTTCAAACGATTAGAATAACGTTCTAGCAAGAAATATTAAATTACACTTGTAAAATGATTATGTTGTTATTTATAATATACACTATGAATTGTCAAACGTACCATAGGAGAGCTACTCTGGTAGCCAAAACTAACTCAAAGACAAAACCAAACACGGGGCAGAAGCAAGATTTAGCTCTAAGAAAAGTCCACTATCACGGCCTTTCAGTTTACCCCGAAAGCAAGTGCCTTAAGTGTGTAAACAATCAGGGTTGACTTTATTAACTTACTTAACTTCGAGTACCTAATTTGATAACTATTTTAGCCACGACATCCACACATGTTGCATCTCCTATTTATCTCCTAATCTCTCCCACGGAGCATTAATTAGTTGAGAGACGGTTTGATATCAGGGAATTCAAACATGATAGTAATAAAAAAGTATTAAAAATTTTGCCTACTTTTTGGTTTAAACCTCCAAAATGGAACATTCGTTCACAAGCTGTTTACATGACAAAACGGCGATATACAATTGAAATTATTATAAAGAAAGTCGATATCGATATCGCTCCAAGCCTTAAAATATTTATTTAATGGTGGAAAACAGATAGCACTCAATAAAATTCATTTACACTCAGAGTTTCTCAATTTTTTTTTCATTAAGCTTTCTTTGCCAGAACGACCTTTGTATTATAATTTATTACACGATGGCAAAGTGTCGTGTCGCTATCTGGGCGGACGCCATGCCATCTTTTAGATAGAAAATTCAACTTATAAACTTCCCTTTCAGGAAATCAATCAATATTATTAAAATATTATTAAAAGAATTGTTTCCCTTTTCTTAAACGTGTCCGTACTTAAGCAGGGGAGCAAACCAACAAGTCCTATATTCTAATCTGTTTGGTGCTGAGATAGGCCTGGAGGTATATAGACTTCCATCACAACCCTACAAGTTAAAACTGTTATTGCACTTTAAAGGTCGAGTATCGGTCCCTATTACAGGGTCATTTCCCGATTAAGTAGGTGTTTTTGCTGAGAGGTATTTGATGGTATTAAGTACTTACTAACTAGAAACGATAAGTGCAAGACAGATAAGTTATACTGACAGCACGTTTTAAGCACCAAGAGAAAAATTCCTTTGAAAACAATTAAGCCGAGAGAAAAAGGTGTCGGTTTATCATTGGGAGTAAGTTTGGCAATATTTACAGGCTTTACAGGTCGCAACTAGAGGTAACATTAAAGCATCCGAGTTGTTAGAATTCTTTTGCTTATAGCTTCTTCTTGGTCTTGGAATTGATTAAGGGAAGGAAAATAAGACCAAAATCTTCCTCTACTGGTGAATGGGATATAAAAGAGTTAATTGGAATTAGCACTTCCAAAAAAAAAGATACGTAAAGCGGCTGTTCAGCTGCCAATACTACTATCTGTGTTTAAAACTAGCTGTATAGAACAAACTGACGAATGAAAAGAAGCAGAAATACATTCTTGCTTGCCAACTCCTCAACGTCTGCGGTATTTCAGCATTTTGATGTGATATAATAGCCGTTGAGTCATGAGATAGGTTCAGCTTATGTTTCTATACTGAAAATAACGAGAAATCATAGAGGGCTATGAGAGATTGAGAGTGCAACTGGCATAGAATACAAACCTTACCTAAACTTAGAAGCTTGATTTGGGCCGAGAAACGTTTTAGTCGGGATTGAACAACGAGCCGTCTCCTCAAACGCCCGTCAGGTTGCGACTTTTAGAATAGAGTTAATTGCAGTAACGTCTGCCTGTCGGTACTCTTTATTATGTCGAGTTCCACTGTTTGCTGAGTTGAAGAACTTTCCGCTTATTGATCATTGTTGAGTGTAGAACATTTACCTTGATCGAGTGATTAAGCCAAAGTTTTCATGGTTTATTTTGGATAAGAAATTAATTTATTACTTAATGAGAATCTTCTCTTCTCTTCAACCAGCTAGGTTGTAAAAATAAATAAATAAATAATAAGAATAAATAGAGAAACTCTGTTTGATTGCAAATTGAGGTTTACCAAAGTCTTGTGACCTCTTTCGGTACTCGCGGAATGCGGAATCTAAATTATATATACCAGCAATTATCAGGCGAATGCAGCTAAAAGAAATGCTCTTAATAAAGGAAACATCAATTCCAAATTTTGTTTGATCTGAAAATGTTTTTGTCACGCCATGAGGACGTCCCACATCAGTTCTGAGTGCTCACTGTTTCCACGACGTTTTTTCATCATTCTTATTCGGCATATTTTTGTTTGGACTTCCCCTCCTTTGCTGTTCGTCAATTTAAGGGAATTTCTTTCCGTACTAACCCAGAAGCTGTTTACGCCATTTTTCTCGGCGTGTTGGCGGCCAAGACCTAGGTAAACTTCGACACTAACCGCACCTTCTTCTGTGTTTCATGTTTTGGTGTTTTAGTTGCACCGACCATTCTTGATGGTAAGGAGGTACTTCACATCCGAGCTAGTTAAGGATTCAAGGACAGAAGTGTCTTGTGGAAATTTTCATGAAAATCTCAATTTTCTTATCCATTCTCGTTTTCTCCACCTTGGATTGAGGATTTATTTATTTGAACTCTAAAATTAATAACTACAACAACAACAATTTATTGGTATTCCCATGTATAGATGGTATTACCTAAAATGATAACTAATACAACACAAATCACTTTATTTTATTATTCGCTTCACCTGCATCCCTTTTCAAACATCACTCACAGCAGAATATTTTCTTTACATTTTCTGAAGATGCTGTAGAAAGCTTGGAATGAAAAAGAATTACAGAGATCAAAGCCTCAAACAAATCGTAAATTTGATTGAGGAAAAACATTAACAGATCCATGTTAATTGAAATGACGATGCCATTTTTGTGAAGAAAGGTCAACAGTTTCTTAAAATCTAAACGGCAAAGCAGTAAAATCGAGTCGGATAGCGACGGGCTCGTTTTAATATTGTCGTTCGTTTTGACCACCTTGACGGCTTTTTGATTTCAGAAGCAAAAAAAAGAAGAAAACGTCTGAGACCAGACGGAGACAAACAAAACGGGAGATGCCGGTAAATGTGCTACCTTAGAGTAGTTCATGCGTAGAATACAATGAGTCACTCACACACACGGTTCTAAACATCCATTTTATGCATTAAATACACTTCACCACGTTGTATTTGTAGTATTTTATTTTTTGCGTCTCACTACTCTTGACGTTTGATACGGTTTTTACAAAGAATGAGATAGTCCTGGTAACGAAAAATTAGCTCTATTTAGTTTAATGACCGAGCATGTGGTTGAGGAAGTCGGAGGTTGATAGGGTTTACCGAATATTTCCAAAAGGATCTCACCGGTAAGCTGAGGTTTTTCGGTAAAAAATAAATTGAATAAATAAACATCTACCAGCAACGAAGAAATCGTGCCAGCCTAATAAAAAATCTTTCAATTATTCTTAGACATTTCGATCAAGGCGTTTCAGATTCTAGGCACAAAAGAAGATCCGATGATTTGTTGTGGTTTCCTTCGGTTTCGTTTTCCCGCATTCCATGCCACATGCCACATGCCACAAAGTCAGTAATCAATTCCATACTATTCTCAACAGAATTATAGATAGCTACAATAGTTCCTAAAACTAAAAACTACTTCATTTAATTCGATATTTGTACAGTAGTGATCTATTAAGACATAGTGGAATAGTATGGTAGGGACAAGTGAATTTTCTTAAGATGATGAGCTCCTCCATGATGCCGTTTAGATACAAGCTTCAACAGGGTTTCTGGCAAGGCAATAACACAAAGGTTGCTGCTTTTAAAGTATAAGTATTCATATCATCCCATGGATACGGGTTGACGGAAATGGATAGATATTTGACTGCACTACTTGGAGGTTTGACGAAGGACAGAAATTTGGCAGGACACTGTAGTTATACGGTAAAGAGTGCATCGGATGTGTAAGTTGTCCATAGCAAGGAATCACCGTCTGTATCGGTTGAAACATTGCGTTTGCTTCCTCCCACCGAAAGCTTGTTTCAAACTCTGGCGCCATTTGTTTTTTCCATTTTGTGCGCCTGTTCTGGAACCAAGTTTTGACTTGAGTGTCGGTAAGACGAAGGATCTTGGCCAAGTTGTTTCTCTCTGTGATCGTTAGATATTTCTTATCTCGAAACTTCTTCTCTAAAGATTTTAGTTGACTACTTGTAAAGGCGGTTCTTCTTCTTCGTATCTTGTTCATATGATCCGCTTCTTGTGTAAGTATCTCGGTATTGTCGTTGAAGACGTGTTCATCTACACAAGTCGATGATTTTGCAGGATAATGCTCTAAAAATAGGAATGTTGAGTTTTGAACTTTTAATTTCAGCTAAGACATCTATCTCAGTGTACCGCTACTTGATTAGAAATAATTTTCTGGTAAAAAAGTACAAACCTGTAAGATCATCTTGTTGCCTTCTCGATTCCTCACGATTTTGTCCCAGTCCCAGAACAACTCCATTTGTCTCTTCTTTTATTTGTTTTGTGTTTCCTAGGATCGCGTTTATGCTAAATGATGCCATGAAGTCGTCCTGTGAGGAACAAGTATACACCCTTCGGCAGGACTAAATTAAAGGCAACAACTATTTGTAATTGCTAAATATTATGATACTAACATCCGGACGGCACTAATTTGTTTGACAGCCAATTAAACAAAGTCTGCTAACCTTCACTTATTTCCACTTTACAGAACAAAGAGCCGGTAAATGATTGGAGTTACCTTAACTGACATATAAGCGCTTGTTACCCGAGATGGGTCACTTCTAATGAGATCATCAAATACTTCGCCGGCTAAAGCAGTCATTAGATTTTATAAGCGATATATGCTTTCGTAAACTGATCATGGCTCTAAATTCGTTTCCGGTTCCCAACATTTATAAAGACAAAATACTTCAAATGTAAAGTACGAAATGACTTTAAAATATGGTATCAGGTCTGTCCAGTTTTATCGTCAACTTCTCGTGGGCCTTGAGGAGTGTCGTATCAGTTGTTATGATTGCGTGATGGGACAGTTAATTCCTTAGATGCACGAGGGATCTCGGTTCAACAAATGTCAAGCCCATATTGCCAGACAATTGTCTAATCCACAGGATTATCAGTTTACACATGTGACGTTTTCCTAAGATGTTTACAATAAAAACCTACTGCCAGATTTCCTTTGCCATGATTGCCATTTATTAAGACATAAAGAGCGACGACGAAATGGATTTAGTTTACTAAGTAAACCGGCAACAAGACAGGAGTGTTTTTTATTTTAAATAAGAAGCTTTTGCTCGTGTCTGAAAATTCTGTGTACTAAAGATCTAAAACAAAATGGATTCAGAGGTTCTCTCTTTCTCGTCGTTTTCATGGCCCATCGTACCCTGGGTGCCATCCCACAATCGCAGCTTCGCTACGAAAAATAACCCTTTGGCACTCAGGGTAGGCCCATGGTGTCGATGAGCCATGAAAACCATAAGTAAAAAAAAGAACCTCCTGATTGTCCACTTGATGAAAGATACGCAGTTCAAGCAGAGACCCTCCCCCACTAAGAGTTTAATTGATAAGTTATCATCATGATAGCTCCCAGAATATTTACATTGACCATTTCAGAACTGAAGTTTGCTACCTCTTTTTTTTATTGAGAAATAACGTGTGCGTTTCATAATTTACCATGAAGAAGAACCAGGGCCTTAGGAAATATTCAAGCAATATGTCTATATCTGCACGAAATTCACTGCCAAATGAGAATCTCGTCGCGTGCGAAAAACCGAATGGCCCGAAGGACATGCGTAACCCCAAACATCAGTTTCCACTAAATCCTCAAGATTATCCGCATTTCCCGACTGGTTGGTCTGAGTGATCAATCTGGGGACCTGATGTAAATCAGATGTACTCCAGCCCTAGCTACCGAAAGCTGTTTAGATTTTAATCTCATAAGTGGATAACTTCTATCTTAAATTGATCTCGTGTTTGTTTATAATCGTTTATTACTCTCGAGATAGTGGTTTTACTAAGAGGCGATTAAATCGTTTAAGGGTTAAAATGAAAGACATTTACCAGATAATCCTTAACAGGCTGTTCGTTAATGGGTCAAGAAGGATTCGTTTTGTGTAGCTAAGAATTGTTAGATTAAAATTACGAGGGTCAGTCAAGTCCAGCATGATCTACAAATGGTGATTCCTCTCATGCCATAAGATGTTTCAGGAATCGATTCCAATAGCTTCTTCTCTGTTGAATATGGTGTAGTTTAACAGCTATTCAAAAGCTTTCAAGACTTCGAAATATAATCCATATATCTTTCTCTGATTGCGCTGAAGACATGTATTCTTTCCTAGTTACATATGTTTTTTTTATATTCGTCTCATTCGGGAAACTGGCCATGGCCTCAGCGTACTGCCGAGCAGATTAAAAGCGTCTTTTGGTGACTTAAAAGTGCTGTCGATCTTCAGAATGGTATCAAATTTAGCATACTTTGGATAACACTCTCTTGCAATTCATTAGCTTTGATTAAAAGTGCGGATTTTTTTAAAGTTTAAAACAAGGGTCTGTCGATAAATGTGTTGTCGAAGGATTTCTTTCTACTTTATCCAATACTTCTGGTTTGACCTTTAATTCCATTTACTTCAGACATCCTGAGCCTATGAAAACAAGCGTTAATTTCAAGAAACGGGAAAACAGCTCTGTTGTAAAAGAGCGCTCCATGTCGCCTGTCGTATCAAATTAGAAAGCTCGACATATTGCCGGTAGTATCAATAATATCTTTAACATAAATTCCTGATTCCTGAGAGCCTTTTCTCCACCCAGATGTCGAGCAAAGAAACCAAACTGCCATGCCAGAAAATGAGTTAGAAGTCTTAGTCAGAGCATGGAATAATCAGTGGTGCTTGATTGCCGGTCAGCAATCGATATTTCACGAAAGAGTTCAACTAAAACGACAATGAAGCTAAAGTGGAATTGATTATTTTTAATTATGTTGATCCCTTTATACGTAGATAACTGCTGGTTTTTTTCATGAATCATGGAGAAAAGAGCAAGTCAGATTAATTTTGCAATTACGGTCAATTTTCAAAAGGCAGAAACAAAACTTGCACTAAATCTACACGGATCCGGTTGATTAAAATGGAATTGGCAACGATTAAAAGCATAAGCAACAGTTGCTATTCTGTGATCCAAGTGGTACCTCGCGGCCCATTAACAAATAAAGCTTTTTAAACATTTTCTTAATTGTGATCTTAACTTCAACATTAGTTGGCTTGTTTATTACAAGATTGTATTGGTAATACCAAGCACAGTCTTAAAAGAAATGGGAATACTGGAATAAACATTTTTTTTTAATTTTGAAGCACCTTATTCCATAATTATTGTTGTTAAGATGATTCCACCAAAACTCAGGTTTATTTCATGAAAAGCTGATGTCCTTCTTAAAAAAATAGGACAGCCATGAAATATGTATAGCCAACCATTTTTCTTTCGGGATGCCCTGGCCACATATGTGGGTATGACAAAATTCAAGAGCATCGCGTTCGTAGCTGTAATTCAGTGCTCCGCTGTCACCGCACTTTGTTCAGTTCCTTTGTCTATGACCCAGCTCTGGTTACCCAAGACTTAACTGCAGCTGATATTTCTGCTTATTTCCACATTAAGCACATTTCATAATCACTAGAGAATTGTTGTAATAGTCCTTCTGTTTCGAGACATCATAAGTTATACCCTATACCCTTGTTTAACTCTAATCATGTGGAGAAAATAAAATAAAAATTCAATTTTTTATACATGTTGTAGGGGGCCGAGAAAAACAAAGGTAGTGCTCATGGAGAGTAAATGAAAAAACAACATTGAATACAAACAGTGTTATTCTACCTCTTAAGCTATAGGTTTCAGTATATTTTAGTTATCTGAAACTTGAACAAGAACGCACCTATCTTCAGTTGCAAGAGGAAAGTGGTGATGGCAAGATAGGGCATTTTAAAGCAATTTATTTTTCAAGCTGATTAATAATTAATATACAAAACATAAATATATTTCAATTGAGATCAGTAAAGTGAAGCATTAGCTTTGCTCTAAAAAGCGAAAGACTGTGATAGTGATTATGAAAATCTGGCTTGTATATCTACACTAATGCGAAAAATGTTTGAAAAGTAATGCATATGACTGAGGACAGTAAAGGTCGCTTGTAACAATACTAGTGCGAATACTTGTAAGAACGGTATGGTTAACTATTTAGCAGTTCATAAATAAGGCGTGACCAGTCGAAGTGCCTAAGACAGTAATGAAGCTAACACTAAATTTACCCCTTTGGCAAAAAAAGCCGTTGAAAAAGCTGGTGTCACACTACTCTCGTCATTCATTCCATATTCAATTTAGTCTTTCAGTAAGAAGAACCGTCTCTTCAATACCGGGATCAAGTTCAAATGTTTTAACAATTCCCTCAGCTGAATTTCATTACAAACAGCGTCTACAGCACTCCGTTAGGTTTTCTGACAGTTATCGATTACTGGACAATTTATCACTGAAGAAAAATTAATAACACACTATCCACAATTTCACCATGCACTCTTCCTTTTAGCGTTTTGATATGAAAGGGCAGTATTAGTTTATTTACACACCAACCACCAAACAACCAAACGAATAGACAAAGAAACAATCCAAGTCAAATTAAGTGAGTTTCATACTAATAAACAAAAACAAATATATCTATACACTACAAATTTCAAACGAGGAAAACACAAGGAAAAACAGATGTGCTGGTTTTTTTTGGTCAGTTATAAATTATTGAGTTCCATGAGGTGGAATAAACGCTGGTGGTGGACAAGAGTACATTGTGTTCATTCTGTAGATCGGGGGAGGAGGTGGGCAGTGACAAATAGGAACCCAAGAAGGGTGATAAGGTCCAATACTACTTCTTTGTATTTCATAAGCCAAGTGAATCGCTTCCCCGACATTTTCCCTTTTCCACTTGGTACGACGATTTTGAAACCACGTTTTGACTTGTTTGTTGCTGAGTTGAAGAGACTTTGCCAGCATATCCCTCTCAGCAATGGTGAGATACTTATTCATCATAAATTTTTCCTCAAGGCATTTTAACTGAAAACTTGTAAACGCTGTTCTTTTCCTTCTTGTTTTGGCCGACTTTCTGGTGCTTTTTGAGTCCCGAATATCTTCTTCTTTGGCCCCAGTATTACGGTTATCTGTCAAGTAATCGCGACAGTTAAAATGCGTTCAATTCAAATACATTGAGCCGGCAGCGAATGATATCAGTTTAAACATGAAATTAAATCAGAGTTTTACCTTGGATGCCAGTTTCCTGATCGTCCACCTCGTCACTTTCTATCATTGAACGAAAACCATTGCGGTGATCTGTTGGTCCGTGGAGACTCTGATCGTGAAACACTGTTGATTCCCTGATCAGTTCTTGCTGTGGCCTTGCCGAGCCCAACAATGCGGCGATAGTGAAATTGGCAGAATTAGCCGGTTCCAACATTTCAGATAAAGGCTACAAAATAAAGTATCATGGATAAGCTAATTATACCGGGTCTAATCTTGCACATTGTATATGAAACTACACCAAAGATTGTTACCTATAGTTATCAGGCTGACATATAATGGTTAATAATCTAGGTAGCACGGGATAAGATTGAAGCATTACGATAAACCATCGATACTAGAGTTTCTAAGCTTTATCTCAGCTTGATCTAAGACCAGTTAAATCATCATTTGACATGGACACACAAGAAGAGATTTATTAGCTTGATAAGAAACCTCTATGGTCCAAAAGTGCAGGCAAGTATTTTAGACCCTTGGGTTTCGTCAAATTAACATTTTACGTCCTTCAAGAGTATTAAATCAGATGGAATGAGAGTCTCAGAGATAACCAATAAGGACATTTGTTGTCTGTTCAAAGAAATAAGATAATTTCGATTTACTTACAAATTTAGATGTTACTTACCTTTTGCGACTTTGACAACCTATCTTGCACTCAGTTAAATTATGGCAAGAGAAGCAGAATTTCCCAAAAGCTAACTTTGGCACAATGGGCGAAATCATTGAATGCACGCTGTAACAAATTAAAATGTATATGATCTAATGCGACGGAAAATATCTTGCTGTGAAAGTATTCACCATATTTATACTCAATTATATCCTGAGGAGAAAAGATTTTCAAGTCGGTGAGCTATTCTGAAGGGTTAAACAAAGTTAAATTCACGGAGTAAGAAGGCGCACCCTTCCATGCATCAGCATCGCACATCTTCAACACCCCGTTAGCTCCCTAACAGACCTACTTCATCGAACATTCCGGTGAAGATAGATGTTATCCAAACATAAACATAGCCAACATTTTAATTTAGCCCCAGGGCCAATCTTTCAAGAGGTGCACGCCCGTAAGCCACATGTTTTAATACTCTAACAAAGCTAAGGCAAACGATCAAATAAAGAGCAGTTAAAGCGACTTTCGTATAAGATACTAATAAATCATTAGACATCAATCTATCGCAAATCTACTCGTGGTCAGACTGCCTCTTGTTTCGGATTTACTCAACGATTTAGAGTTTTTGTTCAATGGCTTGCATTTTTTTTCAGGGTAAGCGGCGTTGATCCAGTGATAAGCGTATCTAGTTACAATGTGGTCTTGTGGCATGACCAACTTGGTTCCTCTGACAAATGGCCCTAAGTGCTGAAACTTTAATCTACATTGAAGCTAAAATGTGCTGTTAATTTATTGGCGGAAATACCTAAATGGCTCCTATCGAGAAATCGTCTTATTTTTCCATTGATTAATAAAACGTCGGCAGTTAAGCAAAGACCCCTAATTGTTGTACCCAAGAACGAATAGCAAGGCCTCCATTATGTAATTGTAAAACCATTCAGCACAGCAGATGCAAAAAAGAATTTCTCTGTTGCTCTAGTTTTCAACAGAAAAAGTTCATCAAATGCTTTGTAAGATATTTTGAAAAGAGTATCTCAACAAAGAAAGACAATGCATCGAACCTCTTTTCATAGAATAGAAAATGAAAAGCATAACAGAATGAAAACTTGAAAACGTTAGTAATGAATCAGGCATACGCTTTTATTTTTATATTTGATCATTTTGTCACTTGAGTGATCTATTGCTACTGTTGTTAAAGAGAATAGTCTTTGGGGACATTTAATCCTTTAATATTTTGAACGGTTCAACATTTATGAGAACAAATTCTCAACAAATGGCGAAACTATTCAAAGAATCATAATGGAAATAACATACTACTTCTGACACTGAAAAGCAATTCCTGGTAAGAATTCACGCCGAATCACTCCAGCTATTTACGTTATTATTATAAGATGATAAGCAGCTTTCGAAGACACTGTGACTAATAATGACTTTCGTAAGATTCAATTGCTATTGATGTGTCTAAAGAGAAACTGGGGAAGTTTGTATCAAACTGAATTAGCGCTCTAGTGCTTGCTAGATTTGTTGTCTCATTCTGGTATGATGTTCTTTTTTTCTTTTGCAGCAGATAAGTCTATTTTCATGATATTCCTCGTTCACTTTTGTTTGTTTTTTCTTCAGGACAACTTCTGTCCAACGGCTGTGCAAATTCTACTTTTAGCAGGCAGTAGTCGGAAAAGCGGCGATTCCCTTTATCTCCGGGGATGCAAATTCTTGTGTCCTTTGATAAAGCTCTGGTTACTCAAACCGCCTGCAACGTGAGCACAGTGCAAGCCCATTCAAACGGCTTTATTCGCTGTTATACAGCAATTTTACTAATATGTTTTCAATTACCATAAATTTTCGATGTTTTCATGGACTGAATGGCAAGAGTCTGGCCGTGGCTTTAAGGAGAGGAAATCAACAACTAGGGCAATGAAAGTTTAATGATTTGAGAGACATCTTTTGGTGAGAGAAGTGCATCTTTTAATAAGCAGTACAGAAACAATGTTTAGTTTAAAAGCTAATGGATCGGAAATTTATTATTATTATTTTTTATTTTCCCATTTTCTTAAGAGTCGAAGTAATTGAGCTCACTGTGTATGAGTGCCATTAGATTGGTACGAGAAGTTGTTTGTACCTACTAGTATGAGCATGTCTGTGAGAGAGAAACATATAGCTCGGTCAAAGAGTATCATTTTTTCAGCACTTCTTAGGTCCCCTTGATATGATCCCGGTGACAAGCTCAATAATTAGGACGAATCTTCAGCCCGGTTGACTGGGATGAAATTCAAGAAAGAAGACCACAATGGTGCCACATGAAGATGCATTGTTCCTGGCTATCGTAGCTTTTTGGACAACAAAGTTCCCAACAAAGTTACTACTGAAGTGGAAATACATAAGGCAAAACTTTTGCCATTTTTACCACTATGTTGGCGGTACAAACCGAGATCTCGGTAACCGGGCTTTTCCACCTTCTCACACGAACACAGCGAAATTTTTACAAAGGAATTCAGTGGGGATCTCAGGAACCGGACTCGTATAAAGAGGTCCTGAAACGCCCTTTTAAATGGCAATCGGCCACTATTCTATACAACGTCAGACTAGTTTAGGACAATTCGGATGAACAACTGGTTTGTAAATAGCCAGCTGGTTTGCCTCCGGCCAGTTGGGATCACTAACGATGTTATGTTCAGTTTGAATTATTTCTTTCCGTTGTTTGCTCGGCCCCACTAGAACTTATTTTGGCATTTGCTATAAACACTGCCGAGGGTAAACACAGGTTGTAAAACATATCAAGTTAGGAAGAATTTGACTGACTTGTTTGGCTTGAAGAACGGTTAAATAAAATAGTGCGTCAGTACAGTGTGTTGTATTTTAAATGACACAAATTTCAGTTTGAGTGAAGATTATTATTGGGATTAATGCTTCCGTGAGCATGTAACCTTTGGCATAACGCAATAAGTGTGCTAAATCAGTTTCTAAATATTTAATACTATATTCAACATGTTCAAACAATGGTGATTTGCGGTCAATTACCGTGTAGCATTCGCGAGAGAAACACTGACAGCCGACTGGGAAAGAGAAGGAAACTGGTGAGATCAAATAACCGCTTTTCGCTTTTCGTAGTGATCACTTTTCCGACAAGAATACTAGGACAGTAGCGGTTGAGCTTTTTACTGCTTGTTTTGTTTCTTTCTGGTTTGGATCTATTCCTATCCTTACTTTCTGACTTTCCGTGGTGACTGCGTAGCCGATCTGTCAGTTATACCAGTGATACTGAACACGTATACTGTTAAGTTAACACATTCAGGAAAGGGAGTGTGAAAACCCGACGCCCTTTAATTTGAAAATATTGCTGGATATTATTAGAAGAGAGTGCCAAGTGTTTTTTTGATACGTTTCGTTTGGCTGTATTGGTCTATTCTCTTACTGAACCCAATCCTCTTTGCCAGATACGCAAAACTTCAACTTACCAAAACGACTTTTAACTAACGCTTACTTTTTCATGTTCTTCTCGTCCGAGTGTCTAGACAAAGGGGTTATATTAAGACCGATCGATCAGCTCACACGTCGTGTAACAACAAGAACTTACGGGTGGTTCAAACAATCGCAGAGTATCTGAACTCCCTCTTTGTGTTGCAAGTGCTACCTCAGGGCTCTTTCTGTATGCGACTGAAAAACAAAACCGTTTTCTTTATACGGAAAAGCATTTCATAAATTCCCAGCATTGGTTATGTACAGTAGATCATCTGAGTAAGTCATGCTGCCGTGCTTTGCCACACCACAAACTTTGAGGGCTAAGTACCAATAAAATAAGTATCCTCTATGAGGTAGCATGAAGAAGAATGTAATACCATGCCTTATATGTTTTCACCACAGTGTGTCTACCCAGAATTTCCTTGTCAAAAGTGAACCTTGGGTCAGGCGGCGAGAGAAACATCTCAGAAACGGTGTGCCATTTTTGGCTAAAAAACGACCGACCTCACTGTTTGCTATCGCCGTTTGCACGCTGCTCACAAAATTAGCCGAACGCCTGGGATAGGATTATTCTTCTCTTGAACCCTCTAACCTACATGTAGGGCTAAAACGTGAGCCATAAAAGATTTACGTCAGAAGCCGGTAGCAATAGCTGGGATATTAAATAGCTGTAATCTTAGCCAAGCCTTCAAAGATGGAGAATAGAAAATGACTAATTACAGTTAGATAATCTCGATTATTTTGTTTTGTGATGGTTAACTTTAAGGTGATTTCTTCTTTAGGCTTCATTTTTCAGTCCACGGCTAACCATAAATATAAATATTTTTTGTGACCTGAAAGTCCACAACCCTCCAACCTTTTCTTCCCCAAGTCTTTCTATTACAGCGGCATTCTGCCCTAGTTTTTCTTCTAGCAGTTTCGCCAGGGTGAATTGCCAACATAGAAACGAAACCTCGAGCGACTTGCGAACCAGGCCGTTTCCAGGCCACACGGTTACCAAGCACCATGTTTGGAGAGACGGATTCCGAGTGTATTCAGCCAATGCATGCGCGCGAGATTAAAACGCGGTAACAACTACTCCTGGAGCAGTACTGGTCAGTTTTGATGACATAGATATAAGTCCTTTAGCTAAAGAACTCATTGAAACTCATTTATGAATTCCAGACGGTGAGTTTGCTCTTTCATTTTAGACATTGTTGCAGCCACGTGGGTGTACGCTGGCAGTCGGAGAGGTCAAGGCGGTATAACAAAATTGTACCCACGTGTAAAGGTCTCCTGAGGTGAATTGTTTTTGTCTTCCCTGGCGCAATTGTGACCTCTTTGTTCCTCGTTCCCAGGGTCGGTAAGATGAGAGACCCTGGGAACGAGGTTGCACTTTATAGGCGCCTTGATGTACTTTGGATGACCATTCCCATGATCCTCTTTCCTGATTTCTGCAGTCTGGGTCAGGGGACTGTAACATTATACAGCTATTATTTGAAAAAAAAAACAAATTGTTTTCATCTATCAGCAGCTCGCAAATTTCTCAAATGACTACGTGATGGCACATATTACCAGTGATGATGGATTTTCTGATAGTTCAGCAATAGGATTCTTTATTATTTTACTGAGAAGCTATATTTTGTCGAATCTTACAATCAGTTACTCTTCTAGCTCAATCCTCACTCAATTCTCATTTCACACTGACCGGTGTTAATTAAACTTTAAATGACGACTTTTTTGATGAAGTTCCCCAGTGAAATCGAAAACGACTCACACAGAAGATTTAGTCTTAATAGTAAAATCAACTGAATTTTCTTTCTCGAAAGCAAAAAGGTTTTTATTGATCGAGAAGATCACCTTCGAAGAAAAGAGAAATTCCTTGATCATCTTCTTCATGATCCAATTAGCAATTGTTCAGCCTTCACCTGATTTATGTCGGTTCTTTTATTGCAGTCAAACGAAGAGTGATTAGCGGTTTTATCTTAATTGGCTGCCAAATAATCTAGTTGAGGGCCAAAGTTAAACAAATAATATAGTCCAGCTATCAAAGTAAGGCTGGCAAGCCTGCGCATGCAATTGTCTATCATGGCTGCTTCCTTTAGCATAAATGCAATTCTTGCGGACACTTATCGGAATAATACAAACGCCGATCTCATTTCCTCTGCAGAATCTAAAAAAATGACTGTCTTTTCTTTCCCTGAACAAGGTCAGTCGGTAGAATATTTTAAAGTAGGACTGGAAAGCGATCTGCTCAGTCTTACTATGTCATAATAATCGCATCTGGTGTGGATAACTACGTAAGTGCTTAAAAGTCGTGAAATGAAATTACAAATAACAACTGTGGTTCTTTCTTTCTCCTTTCTTTGTAATCGCAGAAAAGGATATCACGAGGGTTTGTGAAGGAGAGGAAGCTATTGAGCGACTGGGTCCTGTTTTGACAAGGGAAGAGCTCTCGAACACAGCATGCCCGACCATTTATAGCAAATATAACTCCGAACACAACAAAAACCGCAGAAGGCGCACTGCCTTTACAAGTGGTCAACTGAAATCTCTGGAACAGAAGTTCCGCGGCAATAAATACTTAACAGTCTCCGAAAGAACTTGCTTGGCGAATTACCTCGGCCTCACCGAAACGCAAGTCAAAACATGGTTTCAGAACCGAAGGACAAAATGGAAAAAGCAAATGTCGCCTGACTTTGTGAAAAGCCTTCTCTGGGAACAAGCCGATCGTGGACAAAACCTGCAAGACTGCAGTGTTCCATGGCAATCTCCCTGGTGTAATTTGGTACCACGGTTTTGTCCATGTTGCAACCTTCAAGTCTTCTATTCTAATATGTCTTTGTATCCTTATTGTGCACCTTGCAGCTTAGACACCGATCACTGTTTATCGCATGATTGAGTTCTAGAAAAGAATTATTCATTTGTCTGTTTCAGTGATCAATCTTATTATTTAAAGGCCTATTGGTTTTTATGAGGTATTTAAAGTCATGCTGTGCATTTTTCAGATT